>JALLPB010000410.1:0-19518 GCA_036939975.1 Cyclostephanos tholiformis | reverse complement strand
ATGACCAATGTTCCAAGTGCAATATGGATGGTATGGTTGTTGTTGGATCAGCCCTAGCTGGGTTTTGGATGGGATTGGGCAAAAGACCCCCCCTACAACAGATCCCCGTTTTTTTTTAGCTGTTCGTTTAGTCAATAGTCCGGACATTTTAATTCCTACGTAGCATACGGTATGTTTTTTTGGGCTCCCGCCAAAAAATAATCAAGTTAAATGCGTAATGACCATGGCCGCTGCCGAAATGATCTGATACGGTGCTATACTTCAATGATAAGATGATAGGATGATAAAATACTATTAAATAACGTTATATTAACGATGGGGAAAAGCCTCGTCGACTAAAAAACCCCATTAGACACCCCCCAAAGTGAACAGTGGGTTTTCCATCGATTTTGCCACAGCCGCCTCCATGTGCTCGTCCCATGTCATCCCCCTTCCAATCCCCCCAAGCCATGTATTGCACTTCTTCATTGTCCCAAAGTCTTTCAAACGTAGTTCCCCTTTAATGTCAATCTTTGGCAGGAGGAACTTCACCACAGCATAACTCGAAGGCCTGTCCAAATCTGGGCAACCGTTTGCATCATCGACCTTCCGCCCTGTCGTCACCCACTCCACATAGGCCCCCTTTGCCTTGTTCCACGTATCTACCGACTGATCAACCTTCTTTGTAGCAGCTGCCTCCATCTTCTTCTTTTCCACTCCCGCTACCCGCCTGTTGCATTCGTTCACCACCTGACAATTTGCCACCAACAATCCCGTCTTGAAAAGTCCACCTGCTTTATTCATGCAACGATTATCAACAAGGTACTGAATCCTTGCCTCGTTATCCTCAAACACCGCTGCCTTCTTCACCTTTGCGATTTTCACATCCATCACACCCCCATTAAACCCCATCCCCGTCAGTACCTTTGCCGTCTTCCTATACTCCTTGTTCAGAGCTTTCATGCGAATTGCGGCCTCGGGCGGTGCTCCACCATCACCCAACTCATGTCTTACCTTTGGGTCGTTGGCTGCGTTTCCCGTCATTGGTAGGAATCCTACCGCTATCCAAGTCTTAATGATTCTCTCCTCCGTGAAGTGACAATCAAATGGCCGTTTCTCGATGGGGTCCCCCGGCCAACCATTCACCAAGTTGCCAAGATCCAAGTTTGAAAAACTAACATTGCAAACACTCTTTTGCTTCTTACCGTCGTCATTATCATCATCATTCTCAGACTCTTTGGACTCGTCACCATCGTCATTCATTGTCAGATCCACCAACCGCACGTCTGCCCTCAATTTCATCTTCCTAGCAGCCACCCGAAGAGCACTCTTTGAACATGCCGGCTTGAATTTCTCAAACAGCTGGTCCATCTCAGCAGTGCATGAGGTGCCGTTTGGAAGAGATAACAAAATATGAACACCCATTGATGCCATTTGCTCACGAAAGTCCATGCTGTCAGCTTCCTTTGACAATCGCCCGGGTCCTGCATCCGTCTTCACAAAAAGAGGTCCAGAAATCAGTTTCTTAGTCAAAGGATCACGGACTGGTTCGGGTGATATACGCCCCTTCCACAGTGGAGTGTACACTGTACGAATCAGTTGATGCCACAATCCCGTGTCCATGGAACCCTTTGATCGAACAGAGATGTACGATGAGTATATCGTTTCCACATCAGCGCCGTAGCTAGCGGTCACTGTGGGAAGCCCCTCACAGACTTGAGGGTCAATCTTATAGTCCTCTTCTTTTTTCGAGCCTGTGCTAAGGATGTACAGGGGGGGCAGGGGCTCGCCACGAAGAGTGGTGCCGTAAACTCCAGTAGTGTGGAAGTTGCTTGCAACGCACCGCTCCCCCGATCGGGGGAATGATGGATGGACGTAACGCCCCGCGGTGGCACCACCCTTCGTGCCTACGGTAGAGAACTCATGGTGGGTCTCGTCCAAGGTTAAAAACCAATCAACGTCGTCCATGTGGACGAGACCCACCTCGCTCTCTACCCCGTCTGAAAAATAGAAACAAACAAATGAACAGACAAATGTTGAGTCATTTGGTTGTGGAAGAGAAAATGCAAACGTCTGACTTACGAATAAGCCCCTGCTCCGGTGTGCACATCCCACAGCTTATGAGAAATTGCTTTGCCCGACTGTTCCAGTCCATAATATTTTTGTACGTGAGCCAATCGACGCGTCTATCCTCGTTGTTAATTGCTTTTCTTGGCAACAGCATCCTCGGATGCTCCTTCCGAGTGCGTCTCCACAGATAGCTGGCACTAAATTTGTTCTCATGTACCGTTCCCAAAGTTATAGCCCCTGCAACCGCTCTCATTTTGAGAGATGAAGCCTCACCCTCGCCGGATGACTGCATCATTACAGCATGGCATGCCAAGCCATGTGTAAGCTCGGGGGGGACAATTCGTGGCCTACCCATTTTCAATGGAGACACACCAAACGAACCCCGTTGCAACGCCTCATAGATAATAGTCCGTTTTAGCTTTTTGTCATTTGGGGACGATAACATCTGATCGTTGATGCGCTTAATAGCTTTCGTGACACTGATCCCCTTTGTGCGTTGAGCAGCAACTGCCTCCGGTGGCGGCCGAAGTAGGCTAGTACATGCCTTAAAAGCGCTTTTGTAACGCCCCGAACGATAGAGATCGCTTACCTGTTCCGTCAGACGATAGCTGTGCGCCTCAGTTATGCTCTTACGCTTTCTACGCGTTAACATTTTGGCACAGCTCTCAGAATCAATCCAGGGGGGGAGATCTTTAATCCCAGATTCAACCTCTGCAGAAGTCAAACCTCCTCCTGCTGGGGGTTTTGGCGTCTGATCAACCCCATTAATTGGCGGAACGACTGATACTCCCCCCCCCCCCCCCGCCATCATCTTTGCCATCAAAGATGATTTCATGTCCGAATTCTTCTTGCTGCTTCTGTTTGAACCTCTGCAAGCGCTGGTACATGGTCGAACGGGCGCAGGTCGCACCCGTTAATTCCATCGCATAATCAATCGGGAGTCGATATATGGCCACCTAGTAAATGGTGTGCATGTGGGGGGGGGGGGGTTATAAAATAATCGGTGATGTCCTCGAGGGGGGGAGGCATGATAGCAAAAAAAAGAAAAAAAGATGAGTTGTGAAAGCACAAAAAAAGACACAAACATGGTCACCAATTCGAACGCCTTGTCATTTGGGTTGTCAGGATCGAGCCCTCTAAGGGCGCGGGATCGCTGCTTGACATTCTTGGGCGTTGATGAAGTTGGAGTAATATTGGACATGGTGTAGCGGATTTCGAGAACTTTGTGCAACCAAATCATTACGTGTTTAAGGGCATAGTAAAAAAAAAAGATTTCATAAGGTACCTTCCGGCAAGAATTTGAGAAGGATAATGACACTGTGACAACACATGCATAAGTACAAAGGTGTTGACCAGCTCATGGGGAGTCGATATGTACTTTGGGGCAATGTCATAGTGCCGACGCCCATCAAGTTATAGCTGTTATAAGAATCTGTCCGGACTATGTAGTTAAACACGTAAAAAAACCCGTCCGTACTTATGGTTAAGTCTGGTACTACGTAGAATTTCACCCCAAAAAATACACCGAGAATTTTTAGCATCTCTCTCAGATATATTTATGTTGTAGTGTAGCAAAAATAATCCTAATAGCAATGACGAATCGCGCAAGGGGGAGCAGGCGACTCCTCGTCCCGTTCGGGCTACTGCTGGCCCCGCTCATCCTCTTCGTCGTCCCCTCATCGACGAATGCTGCTGCATTCCTCCTCGCGCCGTATTCCTCGACATCATCTCGTCCGTCGTCGTCGCCGCATCGAGTATCACCATCGCGGTCGTCGCCGTGGGCGGTCGTGGTCGCCGCGACCGGCGCGGGCGATGACGACGGCTCGTGCGGGTGCGCATCCTCCACCCCATCCGCCACCGCCGCCGTTGTCATTTCAGGATCGCCCTCCGAGCTCGCGCGCGCGATCGACGTCCGCGATGCGCTGCGGTCGTCATCCGCGACGGAAGGCTTGTACCGCCTCGACGGGTCGGCCGTGTCATCGGCGTCGACCATCCTCGGTTCGTCCGATGGAATATCCCTACTCGTATTAACTAGGTCGTTCGGATGACCCTTCTGTCAGGAGCAGATCCTCCAATATTCGAATAAGAGGAACGAGCTCGCGAATGCCAACGTGCACACGTCGTTGATATCGATCGGCAAGCCGGAGGTGGGATTATCGTTGTGCGAACACCTGGGCGTGAGGGATGGGATGGATTGGATATACGCCGATCCGAATAATGGTCTGTACGATGCGTTGATGACGAATAGGGGATGGGATAGCATGATAAGGCCCGCGACCGCATTGAGGTTCAAGGATCGGATATTCGGGGGGAAGGAGGGAGGTTCGTTGGACCAGGTGAGAGAGCGAGGACACCCCGTCCCCGAGAGGGGACGATTATCCCCCCCCCCCCCCCCTCCATGTGGTACACGAGAATTTGATGATGATTATACACACCTCCATCGGTTTTTTGACCTTTCTTTATCACGAATGTCCGCCCTAACGATGATTATTGGCTTCCACGATGATGCGCATTCGTTTGTCCCTTTCGAAACCCAACAGCTGTTCGAAGTTTTGGGCAAGTGGAATAAAGGTGAGTCATCGTGGAAACGCGACTGAATTTTTGGTTCCGTTCCCTGGATTTTATTCCCTGCCCGGCCATCGTCATCCTTGAGATCTCCCCACCTTCCCCCCCCCTCCCCTCATATCCCCCCCTCCCTCCCCCCCCACCTCCTCATATCCTCGCTCCCTCTCTCATATCGTTCGCATGCCATCCTCGATATCTATGTGTATATATTATACATCGCGCGCGAAACGAACAGCCTTCTACATCCCGCCCAAACTCGAGCAATCCACCATTCACGGTGGGACGTTCGTCCTATCACCGACTTCCGTCTTGTTCGCACACTACGACGAATCCCCCGGCACCCACGCCGATCCTGGCATGGTCGTGGACATTGCTATATGCGAGGCATCGAGATTATAGGGGGGGGCTTTTTTGGGTGGGGGAATGGGGTCAAGTGCCTGGTGTGTATTCGGATGTATTATACGACACTGCTTTCTTTTATGTTTGTCGGCGAGTGGGGGGTTGTTTCGGGCCCACTCACCGCGAGGAATGGGGTAAACGAACGGCGTTCGGTGCGCAAATAAACCGAATGTTGACGAGGGAAGAACGGACGACGATGGCGATCGAAAAAATAACGGCAGGTAGAGAACGGGCGAATGACGCCGATCGTGGTTGGGGAAGTATCACAATCTTGATTCAGGACATGTCCGTTTTTTTTCGCCTGAGGTAATACCATCACTATTTTGATGTCATTATTCGTTCGAGGCAGAACTGGATTTATTTGAGTGTGAATACGACAAATAATGAAGAGGCCTCTCCCCTTTTTACATGTTCAACAATCACGCTATAACTATTAGTATTCATTTAATTTGTTCGCTAAAGAAGGATCAATATTCACTTACATCCTTGGTCATGAGTGTCATAAACCGCGGTTTATCAATGGGCCGCCAACAGATACGAAGTAGAATTGGCAAAGTAACCATCACCTAGACCCTAACGAATCCTCTTCTGATCCTTCGTTTGTGGGTGGATCAACCAGAATCATGTGCACCTCGATGACTAGGGGATTTTGGAGCGTTTTACAAAATCAGAGGTGCAATCTATGTCTAAATATTCATCATCGTCTACACATACAAAGATGACCAAATTTCAACATATATTTTGTCCACACCGCCACTCTGATGGATGATTTTGACCTTGAGAAGGCGATGACGACGATGCTGCGGCCGCTGCTACGAGCCACTCGTCATCTACCCCACACAGATGCCTCATCCTCCTCCCCTCAACCATTTCACCGTCGACATCCTCGTCGGAACGGATCAGCGGCGTCATTTGGTCCTGAATGTTTCCAAGCTACTACTCGGTATGCATACGCTGAACACCTGGCTATAAGAGGATCAATACCCAGCCGGCATTCCCTGCTTGCGAATGTCAGAAACTGCGGTTAATGAGCCATTTTCGAAATCAACCGCCACTGCCTGCACCGCCCCGAGGTAGTCGGTTTCAATCAGGTCGTGCCCCCTCCTCTCCAGCGCCATGCGCGTGCGACTTGACAATACGATTTCAGGTCCCTGGGGCAACGTGCACCGCTCGACATTCGTGCCAACGGCACCGTGATACAGGAGCTGATCGTGTATCCGAGGCGCCGACACTGACTCGAATAGGGGCATCCCAACAAGTGCGTAATTGAGTATTGTTTGCAGAACCGCCGTGATAATCTTGGGCCCACCGGAGGCGCCGAGTGACAGCACCAGCTCACCCAGATCGTCTTGGGGGGTGGCAGGACTGTGGCCGCTCCCACTGCTGTCCCTGAATACCATCGTGGGTGACATCGAAGACAATGGTCTCTTCCCCGGCAGAGGAAAATTCGTCTCGCTTGGTCTAAGTCCGAAGGAGTTAGATTGACCAGGTGACGAGAAGTCGTCCATCTGATTGTTCAACAATACGCCTGTGGAGGGACTAATGACCTTGGATCCGAACTCAAGGTTGACGGAGCTGGTTATTGTAACGGTATTCCTATTACTATCGATCACCGAAAGAGACGTAGTGCCATGGTCCTCAAGGTAATTAAAAAGCCTTAAATTCCTGAACGAGATCGCAGTCGTGTCATTATTGGCACCAGTCCTTTCTCCCATCCTCCTTCTTCGGTCGCCTTCTTTGGCATCCTTCACCGGACCCCCCTCGTCGGAATACTCGGCCGCCCGATTCAACTGTGCCCATTTCGGTCCGCCGTACTGCGACATGTTTAGCACTGCATCGTCTGACGTTCCCATGCGCAACGTCTCCATATATCCCCCCTCGATAAGATCCCTTACCGCATTCAAATTCGTGTCGCTATCGAACTTTGGATCGCTCAGGGACATGCGTATCGCGAAAACATGACGGCAAGCCTCCACATATCGATGTTGAGATAGGGTGTCGAACGACGAGGAATATGGCGCGCTGAATCCAGAGAGGAACCTCAGGGCGCCTATGACCGCCCCGCCGCCGCTTGAGGGTGGGCCAGGCCCCACCACGTTGTGGCCATTCACTTGAGATATCAGGGGATCTCTCTGGGATGGGGGCAAAAATGAGTGGACGAGAATCAAGCGCGACAAGCGGGGAAGGAAACAACTGGAACATGGCTTGTGCGAAGAAAAGCACTCACCAATACGGGGCGATAATTCATTATATCTTCCGACGTGATGATCCCACCAGCGTCGAGGATATCCTTTTTGTGTTGCATTGAAAGATGAGACGATCAGTGTGCGGGAATAAACGCGATAAATGAACTAACGCAAAGGTGCAATACGATATGAAGTCGTGCCTGACCACGCCCCCCCCACTCACTCTCGCCAGCGATTCGCCCAATTCCCCTCGATACAACGCGTTCGAACCACCCTCCATGATCGACCTAAGCGTCTCCGCGAACCGCGCCCTCACCATTACGTCCCCCTCCTCCAACGGCGTCGTGCCGTCGCCGTCCCTCGTGAGCGTCTTTCCCAATTCCGGCATCGTGCGCAAGTGCATCCTGTTCCTCTCGATCGCGCTCGCGAGGTACCGACCGACGACGACGCCGTCCCTCGCCAGCTCGTACGCGGGACGCACGAGTCGAGACCACGGCATCGACCCGTGACGACGGTGGAGCAGCTCTAGGCCGCGGAGCTCGCCCGGGACGGCAATGGACATCCCGCCGATCGTCGACGACTCCGGGGATTGGAGGAAGGAATTCAAGGTTTCGGGAGAGGTGTTTTGGGGGGCGGTCTCCCGACAGTCGATGAACTCGGCGACCTTCCTCCCCCACCTTCCACCGCCTTCCCCGTCATCGATGTTGATGTCGTCGTCCCGTCGGACTCTCTCATCAACGAACGGTACGTCGTCGTCGTCGTCGTCGTCGTCATTTCCGTCGTCGGTTGACAGCGAACGACGACTACGACGACGATCGGCCTCCCTCGCGATCGAGGCATCCGAGTGGACCAGTATGAAAGCTCCGCCCCCAAGACCCGACGACGCAGGATTCGTTACACCGAGGCAAAGAGCAGCAGCGATCGACGCGTCCGCGGCGTTGCCACCCTCCCGTAGTACGTCGAGTCCTATTCGCGAGCATGTTTTATCGTCCGTCGCCACCGCCCCGTTGAGCACGTTCTCGACTGATTTGAGGGGAGGGTGACGAGTATCGAACGTGAGGGGTCGCCATCGATGTAGAAAGAAGAAAATGAACTATTCGGCCCCCCGTCTCTCCACTCACTGGTCGAGGAATTCTTGAGATCCATGTACGAAGAACGAGACGACGCTTCACACGACGACTTTTCGACATGTCTGGCAACGACGACGACATCCGCCCTTCGTCCACGAGCGTAGAATTCGCAAGAAATGACGAACGCCGACGCGAATAGCGCCGCGGCGAACCACCACCGCCATCGTCGCGGTGGTCGCCATCGTCCACCTACGACCGCTACTCGATCGTCGTCCGCCTCAATGTCGTCGTCGTCGTCGGCCTCCCCAAGGAACGAGAATCGTCCGCGGCCAAGGATCAGCCGGTCGTTATCGCCATCGTCATCGCAGTCATCGTAGTCGTCGGAAGATTGCCGCAGGCGGCGTGGCGGCAATGACGACGATCGGGCGCGATCATCATCGTCGTCGTCGTCGTTCGTTGTTGGTGGTCGTAATCGATACCGCCCCCCGGCGACGAAGCCGAGTCCCCCCCGCTGGTAGGACTCCATGGATTCGCTCATAGCGGCATGCCCGGGAGTGGTCATAGAACGATCCTCATCGTAGGCGGCGATTTTCAGGCTACTCCACGACAAAAATTATACTTTATAAATATACTTTTTCGTTAGTTTAAGTAGGATCTCGTGTGGCGCAATGGTAGCGCGTCTGACTTCTAATCAGAAAGCTGCGGGTTCGAGTCCCGCCTCGGGAATATTGTCCAACGGTTATTATGTGCTAATTTTTGATTTTTATTTATCTCTTCCATATTATTAATTTTTGTCCGATTCCTTCAGAGAATCTGGTACCTAAGAAGATAGATACTACAGACACCTCTCCCATTTTTAATTTTTGTCTGATTCCTTTCATGCCAACCGAAATCGTAATCAATCATAATCTGGTTATATATTACCTACATACATGAAGGTTTTTCATATATTCTGTCTAATAATTAAAATGCTTAATAAAAGCAAAAACTTTAAGAAAGCCTCCATCATCACCTCTTTGTGATGAATTTTAAGTACCTGTCGTAAAATTACAACATAGGAATAGTATGGATTTAACGAACCGGAGCACTAACATCTCCATGGCGGATCCGATCGCTGGGTCCAGCGACATTGCTATCTTGCTTATAGCCACCCCATCTTGGAGATGATCTCTTTGCGATGGGTTGGTTGAGGACCCCATCGAAGGATTTTATTCTATAATGTAAATTGGCTAAGAAAAAAAATAATTAGTAGTCTCATTTAATTTATTTTGTTTTTTATCAACATCGACACTCGATCGCCCCAAAATCATTTTGTTTGCTCTCCCCATGTGTCCCCTCCATGTCTCTCACCCTTCCCCACCTCTTCTACACCTCGCCCACATTTTGTTGTTGATTGTCATGTGTTCTTTGTCCTTTGGTGGCCGTTTAATGCTACGACTGATTTTATTTTCATCATTTTTTGTTTCATACTTAAATGCCCCAAAACGACGCAAAAATTCCAACCCCATATGTTTCGCCGCAGACTCGTCTCGTCTATAATATACCTTCCCCCCCGCTACATCATCTTCTGTTTGATTGTTGTGTTTTTTACTCGATTGGCAACCGCCTAAGGCCTAAGGCCTGGGCCCCTACCCTCTCTCTATTTCGTGATGGGTTTGCATTTCGGCGCCCAAAGCAGCCCCCACAGCACAAATTAAACCAAATCAGCATGCCTGGCATCGCCTATAATGTGGCAAGCACACGAATTGTGCCAGAATGGGCATAAGACAGCGACGGTTGGTGACAGGGGCAGCAGCAGGGGCGGCGGCAGACGTCGCCTGTGTTAGAAAAAAATTTGCTTTAAAATGCACCTATCAAAAGTATGATAGAACTCATCCCCCCTTGCGAAATTAAAAACCGAGCGCACAGAGAGTTGCTCATAATGTGGACATAATGCGCGTCATGCTGGAGTGGGTGGCAGACAGCCATGGGTGACAATAGCGGCCATGGTGGATGTCACCCATGGTGGGCATGTTGTGTTTTTGATGTGTGCTTGTAGAGTACTAACTAAAGGCAACATAACACAACCCCAGTCTTTCTCAAATAATTCTGTTGTAGTGTCTAGGGACTCCACAGAAAAATGTCGTAATCACATTAGCCCTGGGACCTACATACGTGCTGATTATGATTCAGCATTACTGACAGTTTATGTGAGAAAACACTAACAAACTACAATTCGGTACTCAGAAAAAAATCCAGTTTTGCTTACGATCAGTCATAATCTTGGAACTTCTGCTGAAAATACCAGATGGCTTCAGAGAATCAGGTACCTAAGGAGATAAGTTATGCATCGTGGCCTTGATAAGATCAAAAGAGTATGAAGGGGATGAATTGGAGTGTAAATTGGCTTAGACCAGGTTGGAACAGGAACTTGCGGTAAACCCAGCCTCCACAGCACTGCATCAGAAACAGAATTATGCCCCATATTATCTTGGAATTTCATTAATGGGGCACAAAATCCTTGAAACAGTCTTATGTTTCTCTTTTCTCATTTGTATATATGTATATTACCTAAATATTGCATCGAATTGGAAATAAATTTTGATTATTTTTATTTTGAAACAACTTTCTATGTCCCGGAAGAGAATCCCTTGTCTACAAGTTGTGATACATGAAAATAGTTAATTTTCAGTTCACTTTTCTTTCTTTTTCTTGCTTCATCTATTGTAGTCCTATGCACATAGCAGATAAAAATAGATGCAGTATTTTTTTCCTCACAAGTACCAAAAATTGATCTATGATTAGATTGCTACTAATAGTTCCTTTAATTCTATCTGTTGTTCCATTAAATTTATCTCAGATATTTAAACTATATCTGTTAGTTCAATTTATTTTATCTAGATCAAATAGTTAGTCTCTGCAAAGATTTTAATTTTTCAATTCGATCTATTTACTACTATAGTTACCACCTTTATAATTTTAATAGATCTGTTTGAATCATGATGGGTTAAAATTTGCTCAGTTTTAGATCAATTTACCTAGTAGTTAGTTCAATTTAATGCTACTCCGTGCAATATTATTTATAGTTCTGTCCTACTCATCTTGTACCCACATTCCTCAGTACGATTTTCTATTTTTTAGTAAACATGTAAAGAGTACTTCGTTGATGGACATCTACACCATAATCTAGTACAATCGATCTTGAGTCAACTTCCCCCACACGCTGAAGCATTCGAAATCAGAGGTTGACCCTCCCCCCCCCTGGAGCCGACGAAGTACCTCCATCCGACGAGGAATCCATCGATCAAGCCGACGACGAAGCCATTGACAAATCCAACGACGACGACTAATCCGACGACGGCAAACACGACGCCGACAACGCACGAAGACGACGTTGAAGACAACGACGAAGCCAACAAAGCCGACGAAGCCGATGAAGCCGACGAAGACGACGAAGACGATCAGGACGACGAAGACGACGCATACGACAACAACGAGAACGAAGATCCCCCCATTGTCACCCAATTTCTTGTCCGCGAACTGCAAACTTTGATATCCATGGGTTCCATACCTGATAAGCTGTCAGCAGTGACATATTGTGATGGTGACTTCAGTCAAATTGATGCCATCAAGTCATTTATCAATTTATTCACTGATTGCAAATGGGCAGCATGCTTCTTGGTTTGGAGTTGAGCAACCTGCTGATTTAGCAAAGGTGTTCAAGTTGATTAAGAGTATGCTCCCATCACACATGGCAAAGAACATTCCAGCTGAGAGATGTCTACTGAAGCCATTGATGCTGAATGCATTCAAGGAAAAGTAGGCCAATCTAACCTTGGCACCCAACAAGAGACATTCTCTTGTAGACTTTATATCAATCTTGTCTGTCATGGCAACTACAGCTTGTACGGTCAAAAACTTCAGCACAGATTCATTGAGGCAGGAATGATTGCCATTGATAATTTATGGTATCCAGTGTTTGATAGGATTATTTCAACCTGTTGATGCAATCCATCCATGGAAGAGTACAAGAATATTGAAAACAAAATGGACATGATCATTTATGAGTCTTGCAAGTTTGAACATATTTCTGAGGGGGTCTGCAATCGTTTAGCCTAAAGTTTAGGCATTGCAAAAGATAGGGATAGCATGGGCCATGAGGTTATGTGGAATGCCACAATTTCACAAAAAAACTATCAGCATACCAAATGCCTAACACACGAACATCAAATCCATCTCTAAAAAGAATGGCTATCTCAGAATCAAATTGTTGAATGCTTGTGCAAGAAATTGGAAGTTGGCAAGCTTCTCTCTGATGTAGAGATTGGAATGGTGAATGTTGAGTATCTGGAGTGCGGTACTCTTGAAATGTTTGCCAGCTTGAAGTGTGATGTGCTGGATGCATTCATTATGGCATGCCAAGATTGCGGCAAGCCAGAGTTCACTGCTAAAAGCAAAATTCCAAAGAAGGGGATTTTGAGTGAAACAGCGTTAAATGACAGGAACAAGATTAGAATTGCGTTCGATTGCCGAGGATTGAGAAATACCTTTTCCAGTGATATGCCATACAACATCGGGCTATCTAAATGAAGCGGATGGTTTGGTCATTGATGAGCTTGTTGGCTTTTTCAAGGTTTCCCTTGGTTGGGATGGCATAGAGAGGGTTCTTCCATCACACGTTCTAAGCAATGGCAAATGGGTTAGATTAGTTGTGAATGTTCTTGATCTTGAGAAAATAATGGCACTACCACTATCACTATTGTCTCTTAAGATTCTACAGAACTGGTTTGAGCAGCATCTCGTGCATTGAATCAATGACAACATCAAATGCACTCACTGGAGTATGCAATTTGCATACACTAATCTGACAGTTTGTGCAGCGTGCAAGATGTTGAGCAATCATGTCAAGAATGAGATACAATTCATCCAAGATGGAGATTGTATTCTTGCACCAAATACTCACAATTTTTACCAGTGTACCCATTTCCCTGACCATGAAGGAGCTTACTTGTATTTTGACTCCAACAAAGGTTGTTTCATCAGGAGTGGGAAGGTGACCCAGCAAGAATTCATTGCATGAAGGAAAGAGCATTTGAAAGTGATAAGGAGGTTACCACGAGCTTGCACTTCTATGACATGTATCCCTCAAGTACCTGTACATGAGTGCTCAATCGGGGAATCAAATGAACTTTCAAAAATCTCCAGCAGGTTATCAGAGCTGGTTGGGTACCAACTTCTGATGCTGCAAAGTTGTTGGATAGAAGTTGGAAGGACAGAAGTCTTATGATTTGTAATGAGAAAGAAAGTAAAAGGTGAGAGGAAGTATGGGAAAAGGTGCGACAGATTAGGTTGAGAATTCCATTTTTTCAATTTCTGTGACCCTCCCCATTGGAAGTGGAATTCTGATTACGGCCAGAATTCCATAAATTCTAGTCTCATCAGAACCTCCCAGCAAGTCAATATTGATGGGGCATCAAATATTGTACTGCCATGCCCCGGTAGTTAGGTCATTTTACAAATATTAGAGGGGGATATAACGAATTTTTATTAATGTATTAGTTGGACTTAAAAGGGGCAAAAACTCCATTTTAATATGAATTCCTAGCTATGTAGAGGGTTAGAAACAAAGAAAGACAGCATCTTCCAGGTTGTTCTTGGGAAGCAATTTGATTAAGAAAGATGAGATTGTTCAAAATTATTAGATATTTGTGTACTACAAGTTTTGGATTCCTTTATTCAAAAATATGAAAAAAGAAAGATGACAAATCGTCTATAATAAGACATACCATATGGGATTTTCTTGCCAGGACATAGGAAGCTGACGTGAAATAGGAAAGTAGGGACATTTTTTTCATTTCACATACATGAGCAGATGAAAGTATGTACTTTAAGCTGTTATGGGACATATGTCCCATTTATCAACAAAAATGCCCTATTTAGCACCATTTGAAGGTAGTAAGGAGCATGGTGCTCCTTCTAATGCAATCATGGCGGCAGCCATCGTTCTATGACCACCACAGGGCCACACTCCTGGCAACAAAGCATACAACAAACAACTAATATACAATGCAATGGGTATTAGTCATTAAAACTAGAAAAAAATATCATTATTACTATTTTTATGACCTATTCAATTGTGACGCATTGATGAATTGTGGCGACTGATCGTAGCCGGTTGTGATGGTCGTACCACCAATGCAGAGCACCGATGGCAATAACCACCACACATATACATTATATATGTCCCCTTTGGGGATTCCTGTACCCGTGTTGCCATGTTGGCCATCTCGGAGAGCATGGCAATAGAAAGTAGGGGGCAATTAATTCATGGTAGCGATTTTGGTGATTTTTTGGGTCTGAGGTTCAGTTATGGTGTGGTACCCCATCATTGCAGACGATGATTTTTATGCTTGACTTGTGTGGGAATATGTCTGGGGGTGCTAAACCCCGTTTTTTAGCGTCGTGGGGGCTGGGGAGCATGCCCAAAAAGTCATGGTTTCATAGGTATGAATTCAGGGTTTTGATTTTGCCCCAAAGGGAGAAACCAACACTATTATTTACAAAAACGTCCAGGATGTTCCCGCCAAATAGCTGGATGTTTTTTGCGAAAATGAATTCCGCTTTGCGAATTTTGGGTCCTAGCCAGGGACATGGTCTACCTAGTCTTGACTCTGGTAAAATTAAACGCGAGAGAAAAGAACACAAGAATAAGGATTGTTTCAAAAAAAACGACGCAAGAAGAGGCAAAGCTGAAAAGAACAACACAGGAATAGGATAGTTTCATAAAAAACGAGAGGCAAAGCATATCAAGCGAGTAAAAATGGATGCAAATGCCGAGAAGGCGTTGACAAGGAACGGCAATACCGACGACGATCGCCGCTCGGCATCGGCCGTGGATGATTCGCGCGGGGGAATGAACGCTCGATGCTATCACGAGGATGCTACGCCCGATTTCGTAGCCCCGGCGGTGGCGCAATTCCTGAATGTTAAGAGTCGACTAAGCATCGATGGCTACCCGAGCATCATCGATGCGAGGAATGCATTCGAAGAGGCCTGTCGTCGATACGAGGCATCCGTCATGACCAAGGCAAACCGAACTTCGTCGAACGACGATCGCGACGAGAATCGATCCTTCACCGCATTGGCATCGTTCAGGAGGTACAAAGTACGGATCACAAGACCTCAGACTAAAGAAACGGACGGAACTTCACACGTCCTGGATGGTGCGTCTGATTCGTTCTCCAACTTCATCACCCACACGGTCGCGAGGTATCTTGGGGTTCGCAGCCTCCTAAGCTTCGGCGCCACTTGCAAATCCCACCGGATCGTGATGTCGAAGGAAATCGAGCGTAGGAAGGCGCGTATTGAAAAGATTTGCACCGAGATTAGACGGTTAATGGCGTCCCAGAAGCAATCGGTGGATTTGACGAAATATATCAAGAGTAATGCGGGCGACGCGATAGGTTTCGACGTAATAGGCTTGGAAGTTTTTGATTCATGGATTAACTTTGACGATGCCCGCGACTATGGAGTGCGCGACGACGAAGATATTGCCTTCAGCAATCCCACTCGCGAAGATGTCAGCGCTGCCAAGACCATGGCACTCCATGGCATGAGGCTTATCGATGACGAGCTCTTCACTATCCACAGTAAGGGAGCGTCCAAGATGACGAAATGGAGTCCCGCCCATCGGTGGGATTACGATATGTATGGCATTAAGCAGAGGTCTCGTCAAAGTACCAAGTCTCGAATCTTCGATGATCAAGATATTTTCCGTCGCGAAAAAGATGCCATCCTGTCTCTACGCATTTTGCACAACTGCTTTTATTCTTTGAACCAAGGCGCTGTCAACACAATGCCTCGTGGATTGATTCGAAAAGCTTGTAGATATGTGACTATCGTGTGTTCTGCTCGCCTTTTCAGTACCGGGTGCGAGGTGCTAGACCCCAATGGATGTTACGAACTCACGGGATCCCTTCTCGCGCAAGAGGGGATTATTGATGCGTTCCGCGTTGCTGCGAGGGAATATATCTTCATGATGCCAAAATTGATGGGCTGTTTCCGGCATACTATCAACAAGGCCTCATACTGGCATACTATCAACGGGGCCTCAAACGTCAATGGCAGGGTCCGAGTTCATCACGACTATGAAAATTGTTATAGCTCTTTGTGGGAATGGATTTTTATTGACGACGCCAACAATTATCGTCGTGATGATGATGATGACATTGACATTGAGATTGACGTGGACGATGACGAATATCATGAAGATAGCGACGACGAAGAAGAAGAAATAGGCGAAGATGATGATGATTATTATGACGAACGTGGTTATGATGACTACTACGATGTCTATTGAAGCTAAGCAAGCCATTATGACAGTAATAGCTTGGGTCGCTTATAAAAGCGTTTGTAAACGATGACGATTCATATGTGCAATAAATATGTTCACATGTGATAAAAATGACAGCGTTGATTGATTTTCTTGCCTAGGAAAGATGCTGCATGCAAAATGAATCTCTATTGTAGAGTATTTTGACATCTTTTCAATCCTGACTACGTCTGATATCTAGAACATCAGAGGACTTTATTCAGAGTTTTCGGGGTGACAACAAATAGCTCACTGGCGATCGTGGCGGATGCTGCACCATATGTTCGATGAGGTCAATCGCTCCGGATGTTCGTTGGCGACGGACTTCTATTCGTGATTGGGAACAATCAGTCCTTCTCGTGTTGTAGACCAATATATGTTACCCAAAACCTATTTTACCGGCTTGGAAAGAGGTAAAGCGAAAGGGCAGAAACACAAGAGAGTGAGCGAGACAATGTGTCTTGGCGATTGTGGGGGACATAATGTCCCTACACTGTCATACAATTAAGAGTGGTGGGAAAAGTGAAAGTCCGATCCGAATGTTTCTATTGCGTAACTTTGGAGGGCCGCTGATGTACTGATCTTTTTTGACATCATGCCAAATGAGATGTTGCGCGTCCTTTTTCTTAAATTGTCTGAGCACCAACCAATGACTTACACTGGGGACCAAGATGAGGGGTGATAAAAAAGAAGGATGAAATATCGCCGTCCGTCAGCTGCCATAGGAAATGACTTTCCGATCCTTGTTATCGTCGTGATAATTCGCCCATTGCCCACCGCTCTTGCTGTAAAAGTCCATGGGATACCCGACTTCCTCCTCTTTTCTTTCACTTTGTCCTTCAACTGCCCCCCCTGATCTCAACAAGGGTGAATCGTCGACCTCCCCCAAGGCAACGAACAGCTCGTAGGGGCTCAATACCGGTACGGAAAAGTGATGTCCCCAGTCTACGCTCAATCGAGGACACGCGATCTGAACCCACGCCCGTATCCCGCCCGGTCCTGATGACATTGAGTCGAGTTTCTTAGGAAATATTTCACTTAATAGAACGATCGCGGTGCGTATACCGCGCGAACGCAGGAGGGAGCGAACGCGAGACAGGATCGCGGGATTGCCCTGCCTGCCGAGCGTGCCAAGTATTATGCCCATCGTGGGCGGCGGTCCTCGCTCATGGGAGAACGGGGACATTTGTGCAGATTGCTGCATGACGCGGTCGGCGACATCGTCGCCACACTCTAGGGGCGCGGACCCACCGCTGCCGCTGAACAAGTCTGCCCGGTATCGATGATCGTCAACTTGGGAGGACGACGTTATCCCGAGCACTTGACGCGCCCCAATTACGGCATCTCTCCGCAGACCCCTCATCTTCGACGTCTCATACCTCTCCTCGGTGAGGGTCTTCGAGTATGGATCGTATCGCAACGCCCTTAGGGTGGGGTTGGACATCATCGCGGCCTCGAGGTGGAACCTCCCGTCTGCTACAAAGATCATTACGCGCTCTCTTCTCCTCCTATTCCCCTCCTCCGATGCTACGACGATGACGCCGGGATCGTTTCGGGGCTCGGGCTCGGCACGGAGATCTTTGCCGACCCTCAACGATGTCGCATCGTGGTTGTCCCCTCCAACATCCTCCATCCTCGCCCTGGCCTCCCTTCTCTTCCTCCTCGACGAAGACTCGGCGGCCGCGGCATCGAAGTCCAATTCAGCCAGCCCCGATGGCGACGTGCATCCCAATACCTCACCGGGACTCAGGGGCTTGGCCTGTGGAACGATCGTGCGGAAGCGTACGGCGCCGCCTCGTCGTCGTCGATCGTCGTCGTCTATCGTAGTCGAGGCCGCGCGGTCGTCGTCGTCGTCGTCGTAGTCGTCGAGCATGCGAGCCGCCTCCACCACGGCCGATCGGAATTGGACGGTCCCCATGACGCACGCCTCAACGACGAGGGTACAAACGTCGTCCACGCCCTCGCCCTCGCTCCCATGTACGCTCCTACCCCTACCCCTCCTCCTCTCCCCTTCCTCCCCCTCGAACGTCATCCTGACGCATTCCACAAGATGACGTGCGTCGACGGAGATTTCCACGAACACGTACAGGCACGGCAGGACTGTGCGATTCAGTGGCACGAGACACGAGTGGCCGTAGTGAATAAGGAGGTCGCATCCTAGGGATTTGGCCGACAGGTCATCGACGCAACAAGCGCCGTAGGTCACATCCCCCAGCACCGATAGGGAATTCAACCGACTCGGGATGTCGTCGTCGACGACGACCGCCCTCCCCTCGCCCTCCTCGTCCTCCTCCTCATCCCTCCCCGCCTTACGCGCGGGACGGGGACGGAAGCGATGCGCGAACCTAACGAGTATGTCCCCGATGGTCGACGCGTACATCGTCAATCCCTCCGGCAGCTGCAGGGCCACGTCGACGGCGTTCGACCTCTCGATGCGCGCGATGGTCTTTGGTATCTCGAACTCGTAATCGGAGGGCAGGCACGTCGAGATGACGTGATGCAATCCAGCGTTATTCCGTATGTGGGACGGTATGCCATCGCCGCCGCGTGGGCCATCCTCGTCGTTGTCGTCGGGGGCGGCCGCGTCGACGCCGGTGGACGAGGAGGAGGCGGAGGACGACGACGCGACGGCTCTCCTCCCTCCCCGTCGTCGTATTATCCTCCTCGGTGGGACGACGGCTCTGCAAGGGGGAGGGGGGGAGATGTGATGCGGGGCACGAGGATCGGCCGATGCTGCGGAACTAGGGATCATTTCTCCGGCGAAGTGATGTCGTTGTTTTTGTTGTTTGTTTGTTGTTTGGTGGTGGCGGGTTTGATTTGCGGGGTGGAGGAGGTGGGCGGGGCACTGTAACAGCTAATATCGAATATGCCCTAGAATCGACTTTGAGCAGGTAATTTC
>JALLPB010000409.1:0-16187 GCA_036939975.1 Cyclostephanos tholiformis | reverse complement strand
GAGTACCCAAATACGTAAATTCGAATATACGGATATTCGATATTAGCTGGTACAGTTCCACTCAATAATACTCATCAGCAGATAAAAACATGGAGCCCCCGACCACACTACAATGGCAAAAAGTGGACAACAAACAATCAACCCATTGATGGGGCCCAATTCCACTTGGAAGGGCAAAACATCTGAAGCACCACCACTAACACATGATATTTAATAGGACCATGTCGGGGTGGATTCAGGACAATGAATCCTATGGTGGAATTAGTATCAACATAGAAAAAGCTAAAATGAGAAAACCAGTATTTTTAATGCTTTAAGAATTGGACTTGGTGCCACACCCGAATGATAACAATGATGTATTTCACAAACCAGTGGAAACAAAGCAATTTTTACTTCAATTTTTTTGCTAAGTCATGTTATTTATTTTCATAAATATCTCAACACAAACATTTGGTCTGCTGGCTATGATCACAGGCACTACCAAGCCACTTGACACCACAGAAGAGCCATCATTATACATCACTGCTTCTACCAAAGCCTTGATGGCTCAGAACCCAAGAGCAGCTACCACACCTCTTGATCACATGATCATATACTAACCATTGATGATCATAACAAAAATACATGAGTTGATATATACCACACCAAGAGTGGTATAGGTACACCTTGAGACTTACAAACTCCAAGAATTGACATCATCTTGACAGACCATTGCATAAGGGTAATGCGTAAGTTAACCATGTTAAAGAACCCACCGACAAAAACTCTAGCACCTCACTGGCAACGTAGGAGAACAGGCTACACCAACCAATCTTGGTAGCCACCACAACTTATCCTTGATCACCTCATTGGTGCACATTAGTAAACATCATACAAGATGGTACCATCCACTAATAATAGACTAAGATTTCATGGACTATTTCAGATCATGCAAATGAATCTATGGGGGTTCAAAGTGGACAAATGGTTATAGACCAGAGAGTAAAACATAATAGTGTTGAATACAATGACAATGAGCTTACCATCTAACTACCAGCAGAAATGAAACCAGAAATCGTACTATTGCAAATACAGTTACAAATACTCACAGCTCAATACTTTGCTCATAGGATATCTAATGAGGCACAACCTCACTATCCCCAACACATAAATCTCCACACTCTCACAAATGATATGCTTGACAAATGGTAATAAATCATCCTTACAATCTTGTCTGGTGCACAAAAACTAAACAGGTTCTCCCCCCCTAAAAATAGGTTTCCGCTAGTTTCATGCTTGATAGCTTCATAGGTGGAGGCAGGTGGCATAGGCCATTCTATCTGGTAGAATATTTTAGTGAATATTGCTAAGAGGCATGACTAGCTAAAAGCAAGTCACTGGTGTAAGTATGGACAGACTGTCATAAGCAGACAGACTGATCCTGTCTTATCTATAATGAAGACAGATAGAAGATCTGATCTTATCTATCTTGAAGACAGATGGAACATCCAGACATAGGCAAATATCAAATATGCATGAGTATATGGAATACTTTCATAGGTTAAAAGATTCTACATGACATTGATTGATATCAATTGCATTAGATATGGCAATTGGACTCGCCTTAAAAGTTAGAGCCACTGAAGGGTAGTGGGCTGGGGGGACCATGGTGGTCATGTTTTATGTTTTTTTGGTTGTGCAGTGTTTTTTTGGTGACCAATGATGGTTGGTTGTTGAGAGTTTGCTGTTGGTCACAGGCTTTCAAATAAAACTCTATATACATTGGGTTTAGTATCAAAGTCTTTCAAAAACTCACTCCTTGATATGATGGGCTTTCATATGAAAAAAGACATCATCTTCCACATTGTTCTTAGTCCGCTGGTGGCTAGTTATTTCAAGGTGTAGCAGTAGATCATACTACCATATAGACCAGGGTTTAAGCACCAACTAACATTCTAGGATGCAACAGCTAAATCATTTGGTCTCCATTTCTGCATAGAGTACTTTTTTTTGGAATGTACCAAGTCTGCATAGGAATTAAAATTTAAATTGAAAATATGGCACAAAAACCTCCCTCCTCCCCAAAGTCTTATCTTGTTATCAACAAATCTATGCCTTGTCTCTGCTAGCCCAGCAGATTGTCACAACATATGTACATGCATTACACTGCATGCCATAAGTTTGGCCTCCTTGCATTGGCCAAGCATATTGTGGAGGAGGAGAGGGTGAGTCTCCACCAGGTGGCTCAACGACTCCAACTATTGCATACTTTTTTAGTGTAGTGGTAGCAGCAGTGAGCCGGCAATGATGACCCCATTGTGGCAATGCTGAAGAGCAAGAGGAAGTCATCTCATGCCGGACTGCTTGGGCAGCTGAAGCCGCCTCTGCTCAGGTATGTCTTCAAGCAGCACAAGCATAGAATGACTGTGAACACTTTTCTTCTCGTTGTGAAGGCATCACCCCTCTCCCCGGAGTTCAATGCAAAGCACTTCACCACTAGGTGCAGTGCCATGAAGCAATTTGACAAAGCCCATTCACTCATCTATTGCATGGGTACTCACAAAATGCAGTGCAAGCCTGAGGATGTCACAACAGAGGCATAGGACTACATGAACTTCATCCATCCAATCCTTGAGGGCCCTAATTGCGACCGTCATTTTATCCTCAACATGGATCAAATACCGGTTTACTTCAGCATGGCACCAAAGATGACACTTGAGGTGATTGGCATCAAAACCATCCACATTTGTACATCATTAAATGACACAAAGCATGTGATGGTGGTAGTGACAATCGCCACTGATGGTACCATACTTCCATCAATGATAATTTTTAAGGGGAAACCGGATGGTCTGATTGTGTGGAGAGAGTTTCAAATGTACCTGACAACCCGCCACCACTACAGATGCCCGGACAACGCCTGGATGGACAAGGGGGTAATGATCTGGTGGGTCAACAAGGTTTTAAAACCATACATTGATGATGAGCTGGATCACATTGTCTCCCTCCTCATCCTTGACAGATACCACTGCCACATGATGGCTTCGGTGGTGACGAGGATTCAGGAGCTGGGAATAGAGGTGAAGCACATCCCAGATAGATGCACTTCCCTATGCCAGCCAGTCAATGTTGGCTTCAATGAGCCATTCAAAGACTGTGTCTGGCAGCAGTGTATATCATGGATGATTTCCAAAGGAGTCATCCTCAGCATTACAGTGGGTTGGGTTGATTGGACTATGATGGAGATGACAGAGAAGGTGGGGATCATCCGCAATGCATGGTCCAAGAAGGGCTATAAATGGTTCACAAAGGATGGAGGAGGAGTGGAGGGGGGCAATGATATTAATTAATAGAAAATTAATTAATAATTAATTTAATGGGAAAATGACTCATACCTAGCTTTAGCAAAAGTGCTAACCCAGGGACAGCATTTTCCTTTTCATGTCATCTCAGAGCCGCATTTTTTGTTTTTTTTAATGTTTACTTATTTTCCAAGCATCACAAAAATAAATCACTTTTACTTAGCACCACAAAAATATTCTTATAGATTGCCAAGCAGCACAATTCATGCAAATCTATCCTATAGCATCACAAAACTGGCCGGCCAGGGGTCAAAGAAACACCTGTTCTTGAGCAGCACAAAATTCCCCGTTATCAATTGTGCTAGTCATTTTGTTGTCCAGTATGTGTTGCAACAGTCTTGAATCAAGGTTGAAATAGTGATTCCTGAGCAACACAAAAAACAATGCTTTCCAGAGCAGCACAATATTAAACACACTGTCTTGTTTTGTTATTACTAAAACAGTACATTTATGAGCACCACAAAATTAGAACTGTTTTGTTTTCCACTGGATCATCCTCTTCCACAGCATCCTCCTCCTCCCTTAGGTTCGATCACTCATCAGTCTCAGTTCACTTGCCACAATTTCTGAGCAACAACTCATGCCTTGAACCATACAAACAGCTTGAAAGCCCCAAAAGTTGCCGTGAGGTGCAGCATCACTACTCATCACTGAAGATTCTCCTGGCAGGAACACTTGCAGCCACAATAATTCAGTTGTGGCACAAACAGTTGCTCAGGCTTTGAATGATGAGTCTTTTCATACCAATCCAAGCCAGGAAGAAATCAACTATTCAGAGAACAAAGATAAGGAAGAGGATAATGATGAGGATGAGGATGAGGATGATGAATCCAATGATGATGAAAGTGATAGTGAAGCATCATTTTCATCAAATGATGTGGCCAGTAGTGATGATGAAGAAGATGGCAGTGAAGACAAATACTCATATTCAGATGTTCTCGACAGCACATTGTTGGAAGATGATGAAAAGTATTGACTATACTGGTTGTATTGCAGAACAGTTCCGGTCAATGACAGAGGTGACTAAGTTTGCTCTCACAGAGGGACAAACCTTTCCAACAAAGAGACCTTACTCATGTGAATTGGGGAGGAGGCAAACCTATTTGGTGTCTGGATCAAAATAGTATGGAGTGACTCCTTTGAAGTGGATGTTCATGGAAGCAATGGTGACCCATTCCATGTTATTGGTTATTATGGCACCATTGCATTGAAATGGAAGGCGACAAAATGCATTGCATGGAATGGTAGGCAAGTCTATGTGCCAGCAGAGAAAGTTAGGAAAACTAATGCAAACAAGCATCTTCCAAAGCCCACTATCCCACCTGTTGAGGTTGCAGATTTATCTCCTCCACTTCCAAACAAATCACTTGGTGATGCATTTGATGTTCTTGGGGGGATGGAATCTGGCAATCCAGATCAAGTTCCATTGGTACCAGTGCGTGTTGGATTAGGAGATGATCAGTCTGAAGGTGGAGAGTTGGAACCACATGTCCCAAAGAAGCATAGCATCAAGTCCCCAATCAAGTCAAAGTGGATAGTGCCTATTGTGCAGAGTGAAATATCAGAGGAACCCAACCTGTTGGGGAAAGAGATTTGTATACTGCTTAAACCATATGTCATTGATATATTCCTCACTTATGCCTTGATTATCAGAGTAAGGACAATTATCAGGGCCCATGTATTTGGTGACCCTGACAAGAATGTTACATATCTACCAGCCTTAGTTGAGCAACTGGATGAAGGGGGTCATGATTATGACATTTTTGTGGAGACACCAAAGGATGTGCAGAAAAGATTACTGGATGTTGTCTTGCAGGAGAAGATGCAGAGCCTCAAGAAGGATGAGAAAACAATGGTAAAGGCCGAGAAGATCAAGTATATTCAAGTGTGGGAGAGTGCAAGCCAAGAAACGTTGGATGATGTTGGCCTCAGCAAGAATTGTGGAGTAGAATCTGAGAATGGTGACAAATTTGTCACTGGGCTTTTCTTGTCAATTGTTCTTGCAAAGAACATTGTGCCCTTGCTCCAGACTGTGTATCAGGTCGATGCAGCCCATATAATTTTTGGCAAGTATACACTTTATTCTTGCAATGGTATCACATCTAACTTTAACTCATTACCAGTAGCATTTTGTATTATGTTTGGTAATGAGGACAAGGAGAGATGGGACCAATTCTGGAACTTTGCAAAAACTAGACACCCTTCTCTCAATCATGCAAAGGTTACCATTATAACTGACCAGCAAATGGGCTCAATTGGGGCAATGGCAGATACAATTCCAGAAGCTGTGAATTTTTTCTGCAGCTACCACCGCAGGAAGAACATAAAGGAGAAGGTGAAGGGGGGGTGGGCAAGTTTTCTTGTCATTGGTATCATGAACTACTTCTTGGTTGTGGTCGGATTGAAACCATAAGCAAACATAAATATGATCTTGCACAACAGACGGATGACAAGGCCCTAAGATATATAGGCTTAGTCAATGACCATCAGCAGTTCCCTTCTGCTGAGTGGCTTATGGTGCACAGAAAGGGGTAGAGGTGTTCATGTATCAATGAACTTCTTCATCAACAGCAAAATCTATGAATGCATCTAACAAATCTGTTTGGGCTAGGACATCAGTGGACCTCATCAATGCTATGATACTACTGCTCAAGCTGGAGGAAGCATGCTTCAAGAAGAATAGGGAGAAAGCTTGGTCTTGGAAGGGGATTCTCACTCCACATGGAAAGGGTTTGTCCAAGAAGGCTTTCAAATCTGTCAATCCAAGAGATTACTCTATTACTATTGAAGCAGATGCCAATCAATACAACTGTTATGTGTGTCAAAGAATGTCTCGAACTATATTACATTTGTTGGTTTCCAGTGGAGTATGCCGACAATGATTCCTTATTTGGTGGGTGTTCCTGTGGAGTTCCAAATACTGATGACGTGCCTTGCCAGGATATGGTGGCTGTTGTGAAGTCTTACAGAATTGTGGGTTTAAATGAGAACAATGTCATGCCCATATGGCAGCACACATCTCATTGGCAGAAGCAATATCCATGGGAACAATTGGTGGAAGTCAATTTCAACACCCTAAGTCTTCGTCAATCCACAGCCAAGATTGATGAATCTTATGTTCTTTGCCCTCCATACACATGCCCCTGAAAAGGAGAATGCCCAAGGGAGGAGAAAAGGGTCAAGGAAGGGATGGAACTTTCCATGGAGAAGAAGGGGAAAATGTTACAGAAGGAGAAACACCAGTTGAAACCAGTGGAACCAGATGTTGCATTGGAAACCAAAAAAATTTAGAAAAAGGAAGAAGGGCAAGAGCAGTGACAAAGACAGAAAGCCAAAGAGGAGGAGGGTAAAGGCGACAGAGAATGATGGAGAAAAGAAACAGTCCAAGCCTGTAAATAAAAATAAGGATACAGGTGTGGGGAAAAAGAAGTCAAATAATGGCAATCAGAAGAAGGGCTCTTTGGCATTGACATCAAGAAAGAAGGTTAGGAAGTCTGTGTGCAACAAATGATATGTTGATGACCACCAGATATTGTGCTGTTAAGGAACGTGTAGTGATTGAATTTAATGTTGTCATAGAAAGTTAGGTTACTAAAATTTTATAATGAATGCAAATTTGATTTTGTGATAGTCATGAACAAATATTTGATCTTTTTTATAATGAAATAAAAACGTGGATTTTTGTGCTGTCTCTTCATACATGTTTTTTTAATATGTGCTGCTTAAGAATGAGATTTATTTCTGAGTTGAGTTTGTTCTATGATATATACTTTTAGCCAGACATCCTAAAAGGGCAACTTCCCCCAAAAGTGGTCAATTTAGGTGGTCTGGGTAAAAGTGTAGTTCCTACAGCAACACGAATTATCAAAAGAAAAATTAATATTTTGCCATATATTTGTAACATTTTGTGCTGCCCAGTAATTATGTCGATTCTCATAAAGTGCTGCTTATGAGTGAATACGTTTTTTTTAATTCATGCTGCTTCTGAGTAGACCATTTCTTACAACACAGAGGCACCTATGATTGCCCTCTGAGCACATAGAAGCCAAAGAATTATTATTTAGCAACAGAATCCAAATTGAACAAATGGTCACCACTCGTGCTAGACAAAAAGAGCCCATTAAATCACCAATCAGATGACCAACATTGCCCACCACCCCAGATACTGATTCAACTGTCCCATATGGTATAGATTGCATCAAATTCCATTGTCCCTTGGGGGCCCTGATACTTGTTACCAAAGTGCTCAATTGGAACCATACATGAAGGCACTTACTGTAAAGGCAATGAAGAACTATTTCTCTGCCTTGCCTGCCAATGGTGGTCCTAGCCTGAAAGTACAAATCAAGATAATGGAAAATGCATTGATGGGTAATATTAAGAGATTAAAACACACAAATTAAACCACAGCAAGCAAATCTTCCAAGGAGCCTTGAGATTATACACAAAATGCATGTAACACATCAAGGAAAGTCTCTTTTGGAAACTATGATAAACTGGTTAGTGAGGCAACACAGGAATGTGAGGATAGATGTGCTAGTATCAAGATTGAGATAAATAAATTGAAATCAGCACTAGAAGAGCAGGAACAAAAGAGGTGGTAAAGGTGAGAGTTATTATAGAGATATTACTTCATCACACACAATGAGTAACAGTAGCATAGATAACACATCTCTGTGAGATGTCTGAGTGATTGGTATAGTTACAGTTCAGACACTTCCATTTGGTAGATTTGGATGGAGTGTTAGCTGGTGGCCATGATCTGTCTTTATCAGGGTGGTTCATGGCAGTTGGTGACATGTTCAGGACTGAGCTGATAGACTAGCTGTTATATGAATCTTATGATACCAGACAGATGAGAGGAATGAGGATATTCATGTTTTTTTGCTGCTTAGTAATCCAACAGTTTTGATTGTGTCAGTTTAACATGCTTTAGTACAAGATAATTCAATTCTGTGCTGCTGAAGAATGGGAAAAATTCCACATATCTCTAGGGAGAGTATGGGCCATTACTCCCAAGAAAAAATAGTCATGTGGATTACTTGATTTGAATTCATGCTGCTAGTGAAATGGGTGACTGAGAATGGATTGCCATAGTATGGGGGGAAATGTCAAGGATATTGTCACTTGACCATGCTGCTGTGCAATGCAAGGTTTGAATTTTTTCAGCTGCTCTGGGATGGTACAAAAAATAAAGCTGTCCTTGGGTTAGCCATTTTGCTCAAGCTAGGTAAATGAGTAAATCACCCTAATTTAATTAATCTGATGTTTTCCTTTTTTACCACTCTGCATCTCCTCCTCCTGTGCATTCCTCTTCATCTCCTCCTTTGGCACTTTTGCTGTCCCCTCAATCTCCACCAGACTTCCCCTGTGCTCCTTGTTCAAGATTGACACAATAGTGGCAAGTGCACAACCATGGTTATGGTAGTGCATTTGCTGCTCTGCTGAGTTGCAAATGCAAGGGTCCACACTAAAGACCTTTGTAACCTGTGCAAGAGCATCATCAAAGTGCCAGGCATGCTTAACCATGTGGTGTTTCAAAAATCCCAATGCAACAATGATCGATCCCATCAGTCACCTCTCCTTTTGGAGATGCAACAAAGTGCCCTCCTCCACCACCTCTCCACACACATCATGCTCCTTGCATGAGCAGTTGTGGTCCCCCTTCTTGATCCCCACTACCTCAATGACAACGCCTGATGGATGGGTTTCCTCAGTCATTTTTTAGTATTAGAGGTATTTTTTTATTGAGAGGACTATTTTTTGGTGTGAGGAAGAGGAACCAAGGGCAAAGTGGGGATCACCAGAAAGGTCTTTTTAAGGCCAATCAAATTAGCACACTTAATTAACACCAAACTGTAGAATCTGGCAAGAAATTGACAGATTTAGATTAGTTGTGCTTATAGGATGAGCGGCAAGAGGTGCTAAATATGATAGATTTAGTGTCTGGTGCTTAAACTCTGGTGGTGCTTAAACCCCGGTCTATATGGTAAGAAAGAGGAGAATGTCCAAAATAATTAGATATTTATGTACTACAAGGATAGGTTTCCACATAAATATGAAAAAAGAAAGATGAAAAGAAATCGATATTTTTGTCTATAATAAGATATAACCTATGGGATTTTCTTGCCAGGATGTACTAGGAAGATGATGCAAAATAGGAAATTTGGGACATTTTTTCATTTCAAATACATAAGTAGGTGAAAGTACATACTTTCAAGCTGTTATTGGACTTGATGTCCCATTTAGCAACAAAAATGCCCCATTTAGCACCATTTGAAGGTATTAAGGGGCATGGTGCTCATTCTGATGATGGTGAGCATGGTGCCCCCTCTAGCTGTTGGAAATCAGGCTGAAGCAAAATGAGGATTCAAGCAGCATTGGCAAAAATATATTGTCAGATAGCTGGGGTGAGTGAACATTGTTTCAATGCAGCAGCCCAAAAAGCACATTCAGAAGCTTTAAAAACTCACCTTCAAACCTTGAGCAAGCTGATCTGTGGTGTGTGGAATAATAGCAAATAAAATAGATAATAAATTAGTTTCAAATATATTAAAAGATTTATATTTGTTGTCGTCGTCGTTGTTGTCATTGTCATTGTCATTGTCATCATCATTGTAGCTGTCGTCATCATCTTTGTGGTCATCACTGTGGTCCATCTTGTCATTGTTGCTGTCATTGTCTAAATGGAGTTCCACATGTATTCAAATAGGATCACTGTGAATTGAATTCCCACATGCTCTCAAAAAAATGTGCACAATAATTTACAAAATTAGCAAAATCAATAACACATAAAAGCATTTTGCTGTGCTTTCTTCGCACTAGCTCTTTTCTGGTTTTTGCCATGTACTGCACAGTACATTGTACAATAGATATATAAAATTTTCTCTACTATTTCTATGTATAATTCACCTACCTTCTTACTTACTTACCTACAAGTAAGACCTGAAAGGCTTGTGGAGGCATTGTAATGCAATTAACCATTAGAAACTTAAACCAAATGCTAAAATTCCGGAGTTGCCACACAGCAATTCCTCACCACCCAACAAAGTATGATTACAAAAGTAAATCAAACTTAGTAAAATGACAAAAGAAAACCTCATGACAAGAATCTGTGCCTAATGCTCTATTGGCTTGTCACATTGTTATCAATCATGCAATGTACAGCAAACCTACTTACCTTTGAAATTGAAGCTGCTGGAAGGCGGTGGGCATGAGGGACCATGGTCTCATATAATTTTGTGTTTTTGGTTGTTTTGTTTTGTGTTTTGTTTTGTTTGTGGCATAAAGCCATGTCTTTATTTTTAAAATACAAGAAAAATAGGATTTTTGCCTTAACCACATTTTAACAGCTGAGGGCATTCATGAGCACCCACCTCTTACAAAAACAATGTAGTAGCATAGTTTTTTTAGCAAATTTTTGTCTGCTCACAGAATTAGATAGAACGTTGAATGTGCAAGATCCTCAGCTTTTGTGCATTAATTTCCTATTTTTGCAAAGCTCTTTGCATCAATGATGTAAGAGGAGCATTTTGCCACACATTTTTTGTGCTAGTTAAAAATTCTCTATTTGAGAGTTGTGTTGTACAGTAGATTTTGACATGCCAAGTTATGCTTCAGGTAGAACTTATAGCACGATTCCTATGTAGGAATCTTGTATGTACCTACCAAAAAGTATGAGTTTTTCTCCCACCAAAACAGAGACGGTTGTCAAACTATTAATAAACTGTTTTGAAAAAAACATTGTTTCGTTTACATGTGCTTTTCCTGTTTGATACAATCATTCCCTTCCATAAATTAGTATCATGCATGTTCAGGGCCATTGAGGATGCTTGTTGGTGTCTGGACTATTGCTTCTTTCAGGGATATCAAGCTGGGATGACAAGGGGGGAGATGGCAGAAAACAACAATGTAAATGGGGATAAAATGATGCTCTAGTTGTTGATGATAACATCTTTATTGAGGTTGCATGTACTTCACAGCATCACACGTGGGCTGAAGATTGATGCCACTGGAATTGTGGCAATGCCAGTATTCACTGTGACTGGGGAACTTGCCATATCGCCCATTGTGGGAAGGATTGCAACACCCATTTGTGCAAGTTTCAGTGTTGTGGCAAGCAACTTTCTCATGCCAGCCATGATGACAATATTATTTGGCATGGCAGGTAGCAAAATTGACACTAGAAAGGTGGGTAGGTGTACCTCTCAATTAATTGAATAAAGGGAATGGAGGCAAGGTGAAGGGCATTGCAATTTGCAGGATGTGATGCCACGTGGCAATCAACAAACAGAGGGCACAATGATGAGAGGTGGAGCTGCCAACTGAGAGGTAGAGGGAGACCACTGGGCAACATAAGAACCAACCAAACAACAGGGGCATGATGAAGCAATGACAGACAGAGGGGCCAGGTGAAGGGCATCAAAGAATTCTTTTTTGCTGATCAGAACCAGAACTATGCCCTATATTAACTTGGAATTTCGCTAAATAAGGCACAACCAATCAAGCCCTTAAATGGACTTAGATGTTTTTTTCTTTTCATCTTGATTTATTTTCTATTTGATTTTTCTTATTTTGTGACAACTTTTTATGTCCCGAATGAGAAATACCACATGCTACAAATTGCGATACATGGAAATTATAAAAATATTGGGTTCAGCATCATTCTTTTTGTCTTATGCAACAAGTACATAAAAATCTAATGAAGCTGCCCTCTCACAGTCATGGAATCAAATTCCATCTTAGAAACCAATGGGAAAGATGCAGTTTTTTAATACAAAAGCCCTACATATGTAGGAGTGATTTCAAAATAAAAAATGGAGTTTATATTTATTACCAAATGGTTTGTATGTAGGGTTTTTATTTGAACCATCTGAGACCAATGGCATACTCTCAACAACCAACTGCCAGTTGCATACAATAAAACACAACACACAGCCAAAAAACACTACCACAAACACCATGGTCCCCTGCTTCCCACCTTCTTCCAGCAGCTTCAAGTTGGTAGATGAGTTTGATTGCATTACATTGCATGATAGATCTTGATCATTACAACATGGAGATATATTTTTTTTGTAAAGCTAACCTCATTCTTTATTTTTTTTACTATTATTATAGGTGAGTTTTTGCTGTGCTGTTGAGACCAGCATTTGTGAGAGTGAATATGATGCAATAACCAAAGCCTACTACCACACCATACAACTGCCTCTAGTGTGCCATCATGGTGCACAATAAGAATGCAGCACTCAAATTGCTGTTTGAGGCAATGCAAGCAGGCTCAATTACATCCCAGATGTGTCATTGCATGAATAATTGTGCCAAAATTTTTGAGAAGGGCCTTGGATCTGTACCAGCTAATATCGAATATCCGTATATTCAAAGTTATGTATTGGGGTTCTCCGTATATTCGAAAATTGGTGTTTTTAGGTACCCCCCATTTTCGAAGTTACGGGTTTTTTTAGTCATTTTGTACATTCTATATTCGATATCCGGGTAACCTCTTACCCCAAATATCGAATATGGTGTTTACCGTAATTCCTATATTCGATATTCGGGTATTCCTCTGACCGCAAATATCGAATATAGAAAATTTCCGTAAACAATATATTCGATATTTGGGTTTGTAAAATCGGATATTCAGGTATTCCTCTTACCCCGAATATCGAATAGGATACGGCAATTCCAGTATTCGATATATTCAGATGTCCAAATTTCGAATATAGATATGTCCATAAAAACTATATTCGATATTTGGGGTCATAAAATTGAATATACGGGCTGGGATATCGAATATCATTTTTTATGAACCCACCCGACGCCCAACCCCACGCCCCACACGACGCCCAACCCGACGCCCAACACGTCTCCCAACGCATCGCCCAACTCCATGCCCAACCCCACGCAAATGCCCAAGCACATTTGCTGCTTGCAAAAACCGCCCAGCTTTGACAACTTATGACACTTACAAAGAGGCGGTGGTTGATCTCCAGTGCCTTTTGAACCGTAATATTGCCATGCAATTGAAAGTTGATGGCATTTTCAGCTCAGAAACGAAAGCAAATGTACTCGCTTGGCAGAGAAAGAAGGCCTCGTCGATGATGGTGTTGTTGGCAGCAAAACTTGGAACACCGAGGATTCGGACGTTCGGGGCAATAGATCGGATCAGATGGAGCTGCTGAGTCCGACCTCCGGTAGGAGTATCAATCGGAATAATACCATCGCGAGTGTCAGAGTTGGACTTCCGAGATCTATGCATTTGAAGGAGTCATCCAGGCTCGATGGTTCTCGTGGGGCTAGAGAGCCATCAACTCCTCAGAGTCCATTGTGACCTGAGCCAACGGGCGATTTTGTCCAGCGTGGGGGACCGTATTAGAACTAAAAATTCAATAACATATACAGATATAATCAATCAAGAGAGGAATTGTTGCTCCAGATTAGAGGTTATAGAAGGATTCTTTTCTCTGTGGCAGCGCACTTCGACATCCAACAAATTAAGACACGCTACCCGTTTTGTTTTCTCGTTGTTGGTCTTCTCGTCGTTGGTTCTCTCGTCGTTGGTCGACTCGTCGTGGGCCTCATCGTCGTTGGCCTTGTCGTTGTGGGCCTCGACGTCAGGGGCGCCATTGTGGGCCTCGATGTCGTTGGTATCGATGTCAGGGTTTCTGAAGCCGGGGCGTAATCCTCGCAGCTGATCCCGTCCGCCGCAAGTTCATCGACTCGCTATAACCCGATTTATGACGATACGTTTCCCATGCCTGCTGTATTCGTGCGATCTGCCCTGGTGTGAACTGATCCATGCAATCGTCCTTGAATGAATGAGAGATATCAACGACCAATGAAAAACATGCGTGAGAGGAAACGAATGTTATCACAGCAGTTCGAAATGATGACAACCATGCGGGAGTTAATTTTTTCTCAGGACATGAAATTGTGTATGGGATTCAGCTCCCTCGTCGGCAGTCCCTCGGTGTCCAATCCGGAGGGACACTCGCTCTATATACACCGGACAACCGAAACTCGGCGTCTCCTCGTTGGCGCTCGGGCTCATGTAATCTCCGTCGCCATCGCAACCATTGTCGTGGGTATGCACTAGGTCCAACCAGTGTCCGACTTCATGTACCAAGGTATCGCCCTCGCTGTACGTTCCTAGTGGACCGCCGGGCATGGCGGCGTTCAATATTGTAACGCCATCGTCCACGAAATCTGAAATTTGCGGATAATACGAATATCCCAATATGGAACCATCCCCCGGACTACTGACGTATACGTTCAGCGTTTCGGATCCACCCACCCTCAATGCCACGTGCATATCGCTCACCTCGCCGGAATATGGACCGGCGGTATACCAACTCGACCTGTTCGTGGCCGTCGTTCCCGCGAGGCAGAAGCGTATCCTCGCATCGACGTCGGTGGCATCGTATCGATCGTACGACCGAGTCATGTGAGGTATGAATTCCGGATTCGGCAAACCGGCGAAGCCGAGGTTCAACGCGCGTATCGACCTATTGATGTATGCCCCATCGCCATATTCGTAGGTGTACATCTTGCCGATGTCGCCATCGTGCACCACGTGAAAGTGCACGGGTATGGTGATGAGGGTCGCGTTGCTCGTCCAATCGACGCAATCTCCGCATCCGCCCAAATGTCGATGTCTACCATCATCCTCCACCTCCTCGTATACTTCGCGATCGGCACGTCCATGACCGTTATTACGTACCACTGTCACGTCATCTCCATTCCCGTTCCCCGCCGTACCCCCCCGCCGCCCACCCCCGTCCTTCTTCCTCCTCTTCCACGCCCTGTAATATCCGTCCCTCCTTTCCCTCTCCTCGTTACTAGGTTTCATCGTCCCGCAGGGCGAAAATTTCCCCTCCAGACCGCCGCCGCCGCCGCCACCACCCGCCCGGTAGGATGATCCGACCGCCTTGGGATCGTGATGAACGATATTTCCCACCCCATCCCCCCCATCCCCTCCATCTCCAAATATGCCGGCGGAGCCTTGCTCGTGCGTCTCGAATACGCCACCGCCTTCCTTTCCGACGCGACCAGAGATGATGATTCGCGATGTGGCGGTACTACGTCCCACCGCCCCGTGACGGTATCCGCCATCGCGAAGATCGTGCCTTGAGTGATGATGATGATGATGATGATGATGACGATCACGTCGATGATGACGATGGTCCAAGTCGCCGAAATATACTTTTGGACCGACGTCGTCGCCATGCTCATCGCGTGCTATTCCCGAGACGCATCGTCCGATGACGACGACGATGACGAGGAGGAGGAGGAATGCGACGAACGATGGGAGGTTGTTGACGAGACGAGGAGGAGGACGATGCTGCGGCATCCTATAGAGGTATTCTTGACAATATTATTATTACGATATCGTACGCCACAAAAAATGATGTCTGGGTGGGGCGCACTTTTCAATTTTAATGTGGTGGCAGTAGAAAATAAAATGTGATTTTCTCATACTTAACTTTTGATTTTGGATACTGATTCCACATTAGGATTATTTTTCCCAAGTCCTCCGATGATTTTATAATATGCTGCTCGAAGAATGACTTTACTATGAATTCCGTTGAAGCTTTGTTTTACTCAAGTCGAATTTCTCGAAATCGTACTGGTACCATTTTCTCGCAAATGATCCTAGTACTGATTCCCATATCGACATACCTCTCTTTCCACACTATTGAACATTTTTTTTTCCAGATTCGGTATTCAAATTCTTGTGCCGCACATAAAAAGGGAAGATATGAAATACCGTCGGGACCGGGGGATAAGAAACACCAGGGGATAAGAAACAGACACTAAATCATAGATAATTAGCACCCTCGCTATAATCAC
>JALLPB010000408.1:0-16232 GCA_036939975.1 Cyclostephanos tholiformis | reverse complement strand
TTTTGCGAGCGATCATAATATCATGACCTCGTCCGATCCGGCCATCAAGAGATAGTGGCAGATAATAATATTCGTATACCTTAGCAGTTCGAGCTCTTTCTCCTTAGAGAGAGAGAGAGAAAGAGAGAGAGAGAGAGAGAGAGAGAGAGAGAGAGAGAGAGAGAGGGTGGTACCACGCATGCTCCACCTTTTCCTTCGCGTATTCATCCGCGTCCTTCCCCCCATCGTCGCGCGCGGCTCGTTTTCATCCTTCCCAGCATTCGGCTCTTTCGCGGCGGTGGTGGCCGACTGCCCCCCCCCTCCCACTACCAATACGGGGCGATTATGGATGACCGCGAACAACAACGATTGCGACGTCCGTCGTTTCCGCCCGAAGACACGTCGTTGAACCTTCCATCGTCGTCGTCATCCTCCTCGTCGTCGTCGTCGTCGTCGTCGTCATCTTCGAACTTCTCCAAAACTTTCTACCGTCGACGATTGCCATCCACGTCCATATCGTTCTCATCTCCCGAGGGACGCGATATATTCGCATCGGCATTTTCCACCGGCGGCACGTACGCGCTCTTTCCATTGATAGAACAATTACAAACCCAGCCGGAACCGTCGTATTGCGGATTGACGACGTTGGTCATTATTCTCAACGGTGAGTTATAATATATATCATATATTATATAACTTGAGATGAGGGTGCGATCGATCCCGCCTAGAGAGTAAAACGAAAAAAAGGCTGGGAACGGCCCGATATCGTTATTTTTTCCCAGAGCATTACTCATCATTTTAACACGCGCGAACGAAACAAAAAAAAACAAAAACGAAAATACAACGCCGAAAACTGCACGTCGTGATGTGATAATATAGCCCTCGCGGTCGACCCACGTCGCTCGTGGAAGGGACCGTGGAGATGGTACGATAGATCGCGTTATTTCCGTTATAATCGCTCGACATATTCACGACGGAAGTGCTGGGGCGTACTGACCTTTTCTTTTCTTTTTAATCGTCATTTTCCTTTTCTTCTCCCTTTCCCTCCCCCCCCCCCCNTCGTCGCACGAGCCTCCTCTTCCTGGTCGATGTCGCCGTCGTCCCCTCCTCCTCCTCCTTTTCCTCATCCCTCCCCGCTTCGAGGGGTCCCCCTGCCCCCCCCCCCCCCCCCCCCCCCCCCCCTCCCCTTTGGGGTTTCAGGTACGAGGAGAGCATGCTCAACTGCTGCGTCGACCTCGAGCAGGTGAGAGATTTTGTACGCCGCGGCGCGTTCCCATCCGACCAAACGAAGAAAAGAAAAAAACCGTCTAATTATAACATACGGTATATTATCATCTCTCTTTCTCTCTAGGTGAAGAAGACGGGGATCACGTTCGGCACATTCGCCTGCCTCGCGAAATGCCAGGGATTGGCCGTAAACGCCGTATACGGATCGAACTCGACCGTGGAGGACTTTCGACGGATCGTGAAGCGAACATGCACGGAGCCGGTGGCATCTCGGCGGCGGCGGCGATCCGAGTCATTCCTCGTCGTTTCGTACACGCGCAGCGTCGTGGGGCAGACCGGAACCGGACACTTCTCCCCCGTCGGTGCGTACGACGAGGCATCGGATCACGTCCTGATATTGGATACGGCGCGATTCAAGTATGGACCGCATTGGATGCCCCTGCAATTGATGTTCGATGCCCTCCAGCCGTTCGATCCGGATACTGGCAAGAGTCGCGGATACGCTGTCCTAAGCTATGATCGATCGAGCGATATTCCCGCCGATAATTGCAACAACGCTCGATCATCGTCGCCCTTGCCGATATCCGTCCTCTTCGGCAGTAAAAAGGCCAAGGATTATTTGAGACGAGAGTACAAGACTTTTTTGTGCAATAACGACGACAAGAGTAGTAAGGGCGTGGACCTACAGTCCGTCGTCTCGTTTTGGACCAAAAATCACACCCAAATTAACTTCGTGTGGGAGCTGGTGGAACCACAACTAATACCCGTCGATCCGGCGGATGTCGAGTTGGTGATGTCCGTTCGGCGCCTCCTGCGGAATTTGATCGAGACGGATAAGGATAATTCATCCGACGTCATCCCCCCCGACATGCTCCTCGCGTCGAGGGAATCCGTGGGTGATTGCTGCAAGATGAACTCGCACATAGTTCGCGCACTCGACATCAGTCCCGGAGAGGCCCTGTATGTCATATACTTAGCTTCTCTCCCCCTCGATCTACGACTCGACGTTGTCAACGAGAATTCAAATGACGATGACGATATTTCCACGGCCAAGAAGCAGCTATTGGCAGAGGCCGCATTAATTTCCCTCGCGATCGAGACATGCGATGCGGAGGCATAAGGAATGATTTTTTTTGGTTTTGATCATGAATGCAATAGACGGCGTTTCATATTTCTATTTCAATCCTCAGTAAAGCAGGATTCTATCTCTTGTTGCGGAACAAAATAAGAATACGATAAACGTACGATCGAAAAACAGTCACCCAGAATACCTAATTTACCAAGATAGCTAACCGACAATCCTAGCTTGACCATTACTTGGATTGAGTACTCCAACATAATTTGACAGGTCTCTATCCCAATTCAATCTACGGTCAGATACCACCGATGTGCATGATCTGCATCACCATCAATCCGATTATAAATTTTCACCCTCTTCATGCCCACGGGCCTTCCCAAATCTACTTCCCACCAGGCGCCTACACAAACAAACAAGAAAAGCTCAGATTAATGAACGAGATGTGCTTGAGTATATTGCAGGATAAGTGTTACTTGCCTTGATCATGGGTGGTAATAGCCGTTCGAGTAAGCATGTCCTAACACATTTTCACCATCCACATGGCTGTGGTATGGGGATCCATGTGAGTGCTCGACTGCTGAGTTGCAACCTTGTTAAATGCCACACTGACACCGTTTCCATCAAATATCTCAACTTCTCTCAATTGTAAAAAAATTCTACACCTGGCAGCCCCACCTGAACCTTGTTAAACCGATCTCCAACACCGAACACAGTTTCCAGAAAGGAAAGTAGATCGTCAAGTGAGCACCATCACTGGCGTTACAGACGCCAATAGAACGCCTGCATAATTGTGCCTTGAGTGAGAGAACTGCATCACCTGAATGAGAACTGTTTCACCTGAATGTCAAGGTCTATACAAAACTGCCTCGCTCCCCCTCTATGTAAGCCTCGATATTTTCAACAAGAATTCAAATGAAGATGACGATGATTCCATTGCTAGGAAGAAGCGATTGGCGGAGGCCGCATTGATTTCTCTTGCTATCGAGGCATGTGATGCGGATGCATGACTGACATGGGCAGAATGTGATTTTTTCGTTTCGGCATGAATGCAAATACCAGCGTTATATATTCATAGTTCATCTCTTGTACTCTCCCGTGTTGAGAAATGGGATCGAAAAATGGTAAAAATACGATCGAATAATGACAATAGCAACATAATTACTACTAGATTAGGCCATCTCAAAGCAAACCAACGACACAACCGCAATCCAGTCTTGCATACAATACCATTTTATCCCTCCTTCGGTTGGATATTCTTGGATGACGGCGGTCATGCCGCGGACTTGGTTACCCCATTCTCCTCAAGCTCTTTTTTGTCCCTGTCACCATCGTCCCCCCCCGTTGCGGCAGCAGCAGCCGCCACGTCGCCGCCGCCGCCGCCGCCGTATACGCTCTCCTGTATCTCCATTATCGCATCTTCCAACGCCTTGCGCTTCTCTAGGTAATATTTGTCCTCGTTGTCCATCCTCCTACGATATTCTTCCTCGATGAGTCGATCGGCGGCGTTCTTCTCTTCCTCGAGTATGGCGAGTCGCTTCATGACCATGGACACTAAATTGTATATTTTATACCCGTGAGAGGTTTGTGTGTGTGTGTGTGAGGGGAAGGAGGGGACCGTGGGATGTCGTACGACGTTAGAAAGAGGAAGATGGGGGGAGGGTTGGGGGAGAGAGACGGGAATGTAAAAAAAAGCCGATCGAAGATAATACAATACACACGACGAAAAAAAATAAAACGAGTATGTACTCACGAGGCGAGAGCTCGTCCTCCTTCGACATCACCTTCGAATTCCATTCCTCGACCGATAATTGCGATCGGAAGCGATTCATCGCGGCATAATCGACGACGTTGGAGTTTGCGCTTCCGTCACCGTCGAGTATCGCGGATGCGACGTCCCCCTCCGACGCCTTGAACCAATCCACGACGTCATCGTCCTCGCCTCCTCGACGTACGCCTTCGGTGGCGGCGGCGGTGGTGGAGGACGTCAGTCTCTTCGTTCTCTCGGCGCGAAGGAGGAAATCCGCGTCGGGGGGAACGTCGACCTCGTCAAGGTCGGGATACGTCGACGCGAATCGAGACGAGGACGAAAACGCCGCGTCGTCGTCCACCCTCTCCATTCCCATCTCCCCCCCCGCCGCATCCTCCCCCTCCACGGCGGGTGTCTTCTTCTTCCTTCGTCGCACGAGCCTCCTCTTCCTGGTCGATGTCGCCGTCGTCCCCTCGTCCTCCTCCTCTTCCTCATCCCTCCCCGCTTCGAGGGGTCCCCCTGCCCCCCCCGCCACGGCAGTCGCAGTCGCCGTCCTCCCCCCCCTGTCGAATGCCGCGCCGTACTCGTCGGTATTGATGCTCCTCCTGAACCCGAACGCGGCATTCAGCTCTCTCTGTGCCCTGCGCAACTCCGTCAATTCCAACTGATCCTCCATGGTCCCCTCGAACGACTTGGCCGCCTCGGTCCCCAACGTGCGCACGTTCTGTATGAATTTGCCGATCTCCTTGACGAGCTTGTACAGGTCCGACGGACCGAGGACGAAGTACCCGACGAGTAGGGTAACGGCGATTTCGGGCGCGCCCACGCCGAGTATGCCGGAATCGGTCCCGAGCAGGTTCAACGACGTCGTCGTCGCACGGGAGCGCGGGCGGTGGCGGGGGGAGGAGGAGGAGGGGGGGGGGGGGGGGGGGGGCCGGGGGGTNGGGTTGCACGCGATGCCCCGATAGTTAGGGTTGTGCACGGCTGGGGGGGTGGGGTTGAGGCATTCATCGTTTTTTCGTCTTTTTCTTTTCTTCGTGAAATGATAATGATATATGTATATATATATTAATAAATTGTCGCCTTCGCCCGGACGCGTACGATATTGCGACAAATTCACACACCACATGTATTATAGGGGAACCTCCATCGGGAACCGACTTTTCGGACGTACGGACGAATATCGGCACGACGAAGAGGAGGGAAATGAGGACGCGATTGAGGAATTACCTCGAGGATAGGCTGAACGAGTCCGCGAGCATATTCGTCGGTTCCTTCAGCGACACGTCCGTAGTAGACGACGGGTCGAGGATTAGTGGTGGAGCGAGGACGAATATGATCGGTCGGACGAATAATATCGTCGCGGGGGGGGGGAATGCCGAGACTAGGAACAAGTACATCGTATCCGAGTGGGGTCGGTATCAGGCGCTTATCGACGATAAGCGCGGACTCATTTATTATCACGACACTTGGACGAGGGAGAGCAGCTGGGAACGTCCGGAGGGTTTCCCCCCATTCAAATTGAGCGCATCGAGGCGGATCGCGCTCGAGGAAAGGAACAGACGGTATTTGGAGTGGCACGGGGATTCCGACGGGGGGAATATGCCGCAAGGGAGTGATGAAAACGCCGCGGTCGTATCCGACGCGAATCATTCGAACGATGGGACGATGGAGTCGCCGGAATTCGCTCCTGAACTCGACGCGGGTGCATCGAGAACGAATAATGACTTCCTCAATTGGAAGAGTGGAGATTTGGCGGTCGTATCGTACTCGAACTCGAGCGGCGACGTGGGGGGAGGGTCATCGTGGTCCACTACCGGGTTCGAAATGGATGCGGCACAAACGAATGGAGTCGTCGACGCGTTCGTTTCCTCCGGGGAAGGAAAAATCGATCCCGATCAACCCCTCGCGCCGCCGTCCATTGCGAATCCGTCCCCCGCACTTCCCACGATGACGGTCGACGACAACGGCAACGACGTCAACACTCTTCCCATAGTTCGGCAGGGGGATTGGTCGGCGTACTTTGATGTGAAATCCGGTCTCGTCTTTTACTTCAACGAGGAAACGAGCGAAACGTCGTGGGATCCTCCGGTCCAGAATTTCCCGAGGATCGTGATGGATGCATCCGGACCGTCCGTGTTGGATCCCGGATACGGAAACATATCCATGGAGAGGGCCATCGGGTACATCGGGGTGGACGAAATGGCCGAGGCACTAGCCTGGGAGGAGGCGAAGAAGAAGGAGAGAGCGAGGAAGGCCGCCGAACGGGAGGCCAATGGTGGATCTAGGGCATCCGAAGGTGATGGGGGTACGGTGAAGAATATTTACGAGGCGGCGAAAACGGCCGAGCTGGAGAGGATAGACCAGGATCGTACAATGACTGCCGAACAAAAGACGAAGGAGGATGCGGCGAAACTCGTCGAAGAGGACAAACAACTTGCGGGTGCTGCGTCTAAATTTGCAATTCAAGAAAGCCGAGATCATTTGACGGTGGAACGCCTGGACCAAGAACGAATTGCAATGGAGCAAGAGTTGGAACGAGAACGTCTTAATAATGAGCTCCTAGACATCGAACGATTGAAAGCCGAGAGAAACTCTATGTCCATAGAAACGGATCCGAAGCGACCGGTCCCTCCCAAGGTTGAGCGGTCGGGCGACGGCGTCGGTGGAATACTCGCATTTTGGTGGGGACGCAAGCGAACCTCCCTCAAGACAAGGACACTCTACGACGTCCTTCTTTGCTCGCCCGGTGCATCGCGCGATGAGCTTAAACGGTCTTACCTTTCTCTCGCGAAGGAGACTCACCCCGACGCCCTCCTACAAAGTGGCCTCGCCAAGGATGAGAAGACCGAGAAAAGATTCACAGAAATTGCTCAGGCGTGGAAGATATTGGGCGACCCGATGTCGCGACGGAGATATGATCGCGAATTGCAAGCGAAAGGGATATCATCCACGGCTGGGAATATCTTTGAGGCTTTGGTAATGGGAGCAGCGCAGGCCCTGGATGAGGTGCTGGCAAAAGCAGAGGAGAGTCTCGAGAGTTAAGGCGAGGAAATCTTTGAAGTACATATTCTCAGGATTTAAAAAAGGGATATCCGGCGTTGCAGAGCGCCTTGGGGTTCGAATGAAAACATGGTCAATATGGCATGCAAATAATATGTTATGATACTAAGAAAAGGAATAGAAATGCCGATAGATTCAGCCCGACTCGACCTTTGATTTACTTGGGAATTTTATCCGGCATGACATTATCGGGGACGAAAATAAGATCGATGCCAGGGTCATTGAGTTGAGAAAAAACAAGTTCTCTTCCCAAAAAATTGCATACCCATTGAACAATGAGAATGATCCGGATCACATATTTACACGGCAACATGTTCATTATCGCGTAAAATTCCTCGAAGGAAATATTTTCATGTAATCTCTACGGCAAGGTTACTCCTTCATCACTTGGGAAGTTTATCCGGCATGACATTATCGGGTACGAATCTCAAATCGTTACTCCTTGCAATCCCATCCAAGCCCGTCTCGTACATTTCGTGCAAAGTCACCAAAGACTTGAACACGTTCTCTCTTCGTTTCACGAGGAGAAGATTTTCCCTCTTGTATCGTTCTAATTCCGCCCTGAGTTGCGATTGGTATTCAGTCCCACCGCTGGCGACGACATCCATTTGGGCCGAATCACCACTTTCGCCGCTACATTCTTTTCCGTCCACCCGTCTCTTCTTTGCCTCATTCCCACTATCACTATCATCCCCACATAGCTCATGGCTGATATTGTTCCTATTATTGTCATTCGCGTAAAGGAAAAGAGGATGAACAAGCCTCCCCACGACGTTTGCGCAGTCTTTAACTCTCGGTCTCTTGTTGTCGCCTCCTGTCGGAGCAGCGGCGTACGCCCTACGTAAAATTGAGAGGCTCTCGTTGGCATATCGACCGACGGGATGAAATTTATTGCTATTGCTTCCATTGGGGTTGCTCGTGGCAAGAGCCTTGGTGGAGGATGTTGCGGTGGAGGAGGTTGCGGCGACCCTGGGGGCAGGGGCGGCGGCGGCGCTACTCGTTGATGTCATTGTGGCACCCACAATTGTAGGGCCAGCGTGCTGTTGCGGCCTCTGTTGAGCGGCGGCGGCGGCGGTCGAAGCAAGTACCGCGGGATTGGCCGGCACTACGGGGTAGGAATATTGTCCGCCGCCATTGTTGATGGGATGAGGATTCATGGCGGGGTGTCGATAATTTTTTTTTTTTTTTGGCGTTTTTAGAATGGGGGGGCGGGGGTTGGGGGGGCTGGGGTCAACCCGCCCGAGAAGTCGCAGACAAACACACTCACGCGCTGACGTGCTCTAAAGGACTAGGTAATAAATCTCCTGAGATTCCTCGATCCCGAAAATAATAACAATATCATGACGCCGCTGCTCCACCTATTCGCCGCCATCGCACTCCACTGCCTCTCCCTATCGTCGGAAGCATTCGCCCCCGCCGCGCCGCCCGCCAGGGTGATGGTGGCGTCGTCGTGGTCGTCGTATTCCCCACTCCCAGCAAGACGCGCCGAGACGCCCCTCCGTCCCATGCTGCGCATGAGCGAGACTGAGGATTCGTCGTCGTCTCCTACCGCGGTCGCTTCGGGTGCAGATGCCGACGGGAAAGGGGATGACGATGCGCCCGTCGACGCCGCCACGCGCCTCGCCCTCGAGAAGCAGAAAAAGGCCGACCTCCTTCGCTCCCAGGAGGTATTCATGAAGCGCTCCACGGGGATACACCAGTGCTCCAACTGCGGATGGGAGTATAGTCCAGAAAAGGGGGACTCATTCCTCATAGGGGGCATGATCAAGCCCGGCGTGGCCTTCGAGGATTTGCCGAGCAATTGGCGCTGCCCGACGTGTCGCTCGTCCAAGGACGGGTTCAAGGAGGTCGTGGAGACGATACCAGGATTCGAGGTGAATCAGGGGTACGGATTCGGCACGAACTCCATGACTTCCGGTCAGAAAAATGCGCTCATCTGGGGCGGCATAGGCGGCTTCTTCCTCCTCTTCCTTGGAGGATACGCCCTCTCCTGAGCGATGGTCGCGAGACCTTGGAATATGTGGACGGAGGCCGGGGAGAGTCGGCGATCAGGTAAAGATCGACTCGAGTCGACGAAGGTGTCGGACCCCAAAGAGAGAACGGTGAGGATTTTTTCTCTTGGGAAATCAAAACTGTAACTACATCATGATTCGGAACGTTGTGGGCACGAAAAAAGCATTGAGTAATGATGCCGCGCATCCGGTTAGAAAATATAATGCTAATAATCACTTTTTCCCGAAAACGTCGAAAGATAATAGACCCTCGTCGTCGGAGCTCGTGGATGAAATGTCGGATAGGGCATTTTCCTCGTGATTCATTCCCTGATTGTCTTTGGAACTTGATGCGCCGGGCTGTGTGAATCCCGGGGCGAACGCCGTTATGCATCGACGGAGCTCGTCCTTCATGCCTGCGGAGCCGATCGACACGCCGATCGACGTACCGAACTGGCGCTGATTGCGGACGCGGCCGCCGCGATGGGGATGCTGTGCTTCTCTGTCTGGATGATCCTGCCTCGAATCGGAAGTCATCCCTCTCATCATGTCGGAGGCGTACGGCAGTGTTTCATTCGCAGCCATCTTCCATGCGTCGTTGTTCTTCCCTCTCTTGTCGTTGCTTGGAATATATGTGGGAGCGTTTTTCGGAGCCCCATTCGCTTGCTTGTAGGGGTTGGTGATCACACGTTGTTGGTATCCAGAGGACGACGTAGCCTGGGCTGTGGGATAATTGTTGATATACGTCGATGTCCCAGGCGTATGGTGGGAGCGATTGGCGTGAGGAGAAACTTCACGGAGTTGTTTCCTCCTGTTGAATTCTACAAGAACCACGAGCCATCCGATTAACGGTTATTATGAATATGACCTTTCAACGATCAACAGCGTAACCCGCTCTCACCTTTCTCGAAAGAATTTGCGAGTTGATTTTCCTTGACGATCTCATCCTTCACCATTTGAATTTCTCGCTCCATCTCCTCCACCTCCTTTCGATGGCGCTGAAGCTGCGCTCTTTGCTGGGTTAGGCGTGTGTTTCGCGCATTGCTACTCCTGGCCGCTTCGTCGATCTTCTTTCTCTCGTCGTGGAGGGCGCGCTCGACTTCGATGAGAGCTTCGCGACTCTCCTTTTCGTCCCGCTCGGCCTGTTCGACTTCAGGATCGCTCCTTTTGCGCTTCCTCATATCTGAATCTAAGTTTATGTTCAAATCACTCTCGCCTTCTTGCTCCTTTCCATCATCCTTGTCGTTGTCGTGGTCGTCCGAGAAATCTTCGTCCTGAAGGAGCCTACGCCAGGGGTCCACCTCGTCCATCGCGACATCCCCTCCGTCCAACACGAAGATCGTCGATTCCGCACGTATCTTCTTGATCGTGGAACGGAAATCTCGACAGCGCTCCAGGAAGGCAATCCTCTCATCGTCGATGCGACGACGAGCGCTGTCGTATTCCGACGTGGCGATGCGATGTTCGCGCCGCACGCCCTCCATCTCCGCCAGCTTGGCGCGGTATGTGTCCTTCGCCTCCCTGAGCTCGGTCGATAGTCCAATTTGGTCGGACATTGCGCGCTCTACCTCGGCCAGCATGCCGCTCCGCTCCTCGCGCAGGGAGAGGATTTTCTCGTCGGTACGCTCGAGCTTGGATCGGACCTCGGCGACGCGCCTACGAGCGTCCTCGATGCTGGCATTGATGGATGAGTATTTGTCGAGCAATGACATCGCCCCGGGGCGGGATGCGGGGGTCTTTGAACTGCTATTCATTTTCAAAGAATAATAATTGCCTCTTTCTACGTCACATTCAATGTTTCTGGGGTATGACGATATATGTTTTATTAGTACATCTTCGTCCTACTCAGCATTGGTTTGAGTTAAGAGGCCAAAGATTGAATTCCTATGTAGTACGATATACGAATTGAGACATCGTTCGGTATCTCGGGGGGCAACAACAACAAACCTCTTTTCCTCCATTGCCACTCAACAACAATGATAATGAATAATGCAGTATTGTCTTCGACAACTGAGGTTTGCTTTTCTCAATTCGATCTTGAATGGTACTGCATCATTTCCATGCTTGGGCCCCAAATGGACGTAGATGGGTCAAGGGAAATGCTGATTGCCGCTATCGAGGAAGCTTCTAACAATCGTGAGAAAGTTGCAGGTGGGCACAGTGTTATATAGACCGTCCCTTTTTGATGAAGGCGGTGTCCCGGTGGCGGGAGCATTTCATGGCATAACGATGGTGCCCGTGGTCCATCAGGAATTCTTTTCATATTCGGTCCAGTGGTTGCTATGCATTGAATGTTTTCGTCTCTGTCCTTCGGGTTTCATGGATGGAATGGAATTTCATCTCTTGTATTGTTTGGCCAGTAGAGCAAGGCAGAGAGAGTAAGTACTACATGCAAAAAAATGACAGAACTTATGTTAAATTCATTTACGAAAGTATTATCCAACTCGTGGTTACTTAGTTCCTTTATTTCACGAATCGAAGAATTGTGAGCGTCGGGCGATGCAATTCAATGTATTTGTTATGTCCGTTATCAATATTCCTCCAACTCTCAATCGAACAAACACGGTGAGAGTATCCCTCACCATAGATTGTCTCCCTCAATGTTTCGTAGAATCTACAACCGACAATTGCGTCATGCGGAAAGAAATCCCACTAGAACGAGAGGCGAGAGCCTTTGTGAGGGTAATGGGTGCCTAAACCAGCTTATATTCGCATTGTTTCGCATTTTCGTTCTCATTGTCGCTCTCCAATCAAAGAGTACATTGAAGAATGAGCCGTGCGAGTGGATTGCCAGAGAGTGCATTATCCTCCGGCATCTTTTAACACGTATATTATGAAGAATAAAATCTACTATTATCTTTTTAGAATGAAGTCATGATTTTAACTAGTCCAATGATTCGCTCCACAGCTGCTTGAGAGCATATTTCGCTTCTTGCTCGTTTTTCACTTTTTCTTGATCAATCAGATTCAGCTGCGTTAAGTCATCTATCGCGGAGAGGATGTCAACATCAATGTGTGATCCACTGACAGAGGATATATTACTAACGTAAGACTTCCCTTCCTCCAAAGAAGCGTCGTTTAACTGGCCAACCATTGTACCTTTCGAAGACAGCCAATCCCGAATCAACATGGCCCTACAAATTTATGAATGTTGGTATTCGTTAATTTTGTTAGTATACGACAAATAACAAAATTCATCTTATACAAAACTGACCTCAATGCCCTGTTTGTGTTGGCCTCGGATATTATGTACCTCAACGCTCCTGCAATGAGAACATTACTCAAGGTGAGGAAATATTGCAGCCGACATTGATAAACTATAAGTTCTAATTCTTCAACCATTTGATCTTACCTGGACCACGATGGGAAACCTTAGACGTAATGAATTTGTTGACGAGGAGGTCGTATCTCGCATACTTGTTCGAATACCTGAAAAAAGTCCTCACCGCAAAGAAAATCAGCGAGACCAATGCGATTAGGTCCAGTTTTGGACTATCAAATCTTATCGATCCAGCGACAGCCAGGAAACTGAAAACGCTAACCAAATCGAAGACGATGGCATCCGCAGGGCGGAAGATGAGTTTTGTCTTGGGTAATACTGCCTCAATATTGGCCATTGGCACGTCATAAAAGGCCTTTATTTCAAGCGGCATGGGAAACTCGCCTGTGCCATCGTCATGTGTATTGATCTTTCGTTTGGGCAGCCGATCCTCCAGATCGTATACTTCAGCAACTTTGTATAGCCAAGCGGGAGGGTAAAAGGGCTGTATTGTGATTGGTTTCTTCCTCCTCCGTGGTCTCCAAACAACGATGACCTCTTCATACGCTGGTTCAACAAGGGTGCTCGACTTGAAGTAGTTCCTTATGAGGTTATGCCTCCCTTTCTTGGAGAAGAAATCCACGGTATTTTGGATGCTGATTCTTTCTAGGAGACTTACTGCGGAAGTACGCTGAGTTTTAGTATGGAGGATTTCTGGGGCATCATATAGACAACGAACATTACCACCCGCCACGTCGTCACACGGGCCACAGAGCAAGAATGGGGACAACGCATCGTGGAGATCAAGTCCATTGGAAACGACAGTCGACGTCGAAGGTAGATACCGCGCAAACTTCAACATTTTGCTCCCACGAGTATAATGCGATTGGCGCGATGAGACGTTTTTAAATAGCGACGAATCATCCATTCCGTCCAATGTCGTATTCGTTACATCGTCAATATTTTTCGATATGAGCCCCGCGATGAATTCATTCTCGGATAGACCGAAATTCTCCAACACTTCAACAATGAATCTGCGACATTGTCGCGAAGATCGACGGCGAGTTCCGTCCATAGTATCTATCAATTTCGAGGTAAGGTCTCGCATTCGGTCATCGATGTTTCGCTCGAATTCACCCAATTTTCTCGCGAGTGCCGCGAACGACCTCTGCACGAGACTGGCCTGGAGGTAATCGAGCTTCGGAAGGAGGAGACGACCGGTGGTTATTTCCCTCGAGTACCCCCTGCGATAGATGAGCACCCGACCACCAAAGAGGAGTGCATTCCCACCGTTATCTCCCCCATCCTCGCGCCCATTTTCTCCAGTTTCGTTACTTCCTTCGTATAGTTCCGGATAGAATTCACGCCCGATGCATTCCAAGTTCCTGATATCAGGGAGCAATGACAATCGGAGTAAATACCCCGCATTCAACGCGGAACATAGATCCAAGTCTCTCTGATCCATTAGTTTGAAACCACCATCCGCCAAGGATGTATTAAGAACGGAAACGAGTTGTGGTTCCTCTCGTTCGAGGGAGTCGCTCGTCTCCCATGCGCGACCTCCCACCGCGGCCTCCATCGATTCCTCGGCAACGCCCGCTGCGTTAGATCGTGGCGACGACGAATATGCCAATTTCGTCAGGACTTTATGGGATTCCACCGCGTACAGTAATTCGATCGTCTCGAGTAGGGACCTCGACGTTTGCGATAACGACGCCAGCGATGGGAGTGGAGATATCTTACCATCGGAGGTGGCGACGATTCGGCATAATATCGGCTCCCTGCCGATTTCATCGGCATCGTCATTCGACGAGATATCGTCGCGGGGTTCCATTCGTAAGCCGAGGGGGGCATCGGTCCGCGTCGTTTGGTTATTCATGATCATCATCATCCCCCCCCCCCCCTCGACCCCCGATGCATCATTCATCCCCCCATCATCGGCGTCCGCGGTCCCTGCGCGCCATGGACCAACTCCCCCTCCCGTCATCGACGTACGAAGCGATGCCGCGAACGCCCCCTCGCACGGATGCCGGGTACTACGTCTAGCAGCCATCGGCAATCCGACACCGTGGGTACCGCGCCCACATCGCAATCTCCCCCCCCCGATCGTGTGCGTTCGATGAAATGCGGCGGCGCCTAGTACGTGAATGAGGAAGCGACATAGTATTACCTCGTGCATCCTCTATCCGATTTCGTCTCGAAATTCATTTCCCTCTCCCCCTCTCTCTGTCGTCCACCTCATGGCTCAAACGTTTCTATAATGGCCCGCCGTCGTCGATCTTTCGAAGGAAAGGACATCCACACAACAATAATTTGTTTAGGATGTTGCAGTCGCAAACAATTCTTTTTATTATTTGGTGGTGGTAGAAAAAATGATGTGCTGCAAAAAGAAGGCTTGACGACTACGACGACGACGACGCCAGTAAGAACGACGGCGACTTCATACCGAAGAGGGCCGGAGAGAGAGAGGGAGGAGAAGGCCTAAATATATATTATACACCATAAAGGTCGAACGATGAAGTTCAACCTCGACGGACTCGACGTCTACTTCCCCTACGAGCGGATATACCTCGAGCAATACCAGTACATGCTGAGCCTAAAGCGCACGCTCGACGCCGGCGGTCATTGCCTCCTCGAGATGCCCACCGGCACCGGCAAGACGGTGTGCCTGCTCAGCCTCATAACGAGCTATCAGTACGCTCATCCGGGCGATTGCGGGAAGCTAGTGTACTGCACGCGCACGGTCCCGGAGATGGACGGCGTCATGGAGGAATTGGGCATCGTATTGGCGCGCAGGGCCGAGCACCTGGCGATGGAGAGGTCCGCATCGTCGAACGGGGGAGGGGGAGGGGGTGGGGGGGATGATGATGATGCGGCGAAAAATAACGACGGCGACGATGCGACGGCGACGGCGACGACGACGGCGGCCGCCTCGGCGTCGTCGGGGAATGTCGTCGACTCGGCCGCGCCGCCGCCGTCGTCGTCGCCGTCGGACGGCGGGCGTGCGCATCAAGCCGCGAAGCGAAGGAGGGTATACCGCCGCGAGGGAGGAAGGCGGACGTCGTCGTCCTCGCCGAGGCGCAACATGGGACCCTCCGCGTACGACGATGGATACGGAGCGGGGGGTAGCGGCGTATTGGCGTTGTGCCTCTCGTCGAGGCGTAACATGTGCGTCCACGAGGGCGTACTCGCGAGTTCCGATCGCGAGGGCGTCGATTCGGCATGTCGAGCCATGACGGCGCCGTGGGCCATCGAGAGGGCGGATAGGGCGCGTCGACGTCGACGGGGGGGGGACGGGTCGGGGGTGGGGGGGGGGGGGGGGGGGGGGGGGACGGGATTGCCCAGACGAGCGCGACGACGAAATAACGACGACGTTATCGTTATTGGTACGACGTATCGAACAATGCGACGGCAGTGGGGCGGGCGATCGGAATGCCTCCGCCGTCATGGTAGTTGTCGTCGTCGTGGGGAGGAGGAATGCAACGACGACGACGACCATCGTCGTCGCGACGGCGAGGATTGTCATTGTCGTCATTGCCATCCTCCTCCTTCCCCCCCTCCTCGCCATCGGCTCTGTCCAGCTTTATTTTAAGATTATTTATTTGGCTTCGGGGAGTAGTGGGTTGGCGAGCATGATTCGTCGGTAAGAGGACAGTTGTGGTGGTGGCGGGGTGGATGACTTGAGATGAGACTGTGATGTGTGTGTGCGATTTTACTAATATTTTATTATGCTTCACGTATGCGTGAACTGGTACATATCTATTTGAGGAGGAGGGGCTCGCGCCATTTTGGCCACGTGGAGGAGACGTCAGATTTTTAATAGTGTAGTGTAGTGGAGCATTCCCAAAAACATAAAAACATAAAGACATATGTCATTTTGACATAAAA
>JALLPB010000407.1:0-16191 GCA_036939975.1 Cyclostephanos tholiformis | reverse complement strand
AAAACTATTTCAACTAACTTAGAGCTTTTAGAGTACTTGCTTTCCGATTTTTGTTGTTTTTGATTACCAAAACTGCGTATGTATTCAACGTAGCATTCATCGAGAAAATCGGCGTTTTTTACTTAAATATTTGGCGTAACAGATCAAGTAGGTACGTATGGTAACTACCTACTACCAAGAGTAATTGTGCTTCTCGGCGCAACGGGTTTTGCAGGGTGGCATAGTGATATTGGATTCCACTGTACCTACCTATGTTCGTTTTTGGATGCCTCTCTCTGAAAAATCATTCAGAGACGCGAAAGGGACGGACGAAATCAGCATATTTTTTGAATCTGATAAATTAAGATACATGGGAATCAATATTTTGAATTGGAATGCATTACAACGACATGTGGGATTGGGCGGCTCAACATCGTCACGAAGGCGGTTTTCTGGCATTAAGAACCGGTACGACAGAGTGGCCTTCAGAATGGCCCTAATTATTGTGTATGTGCAAAATTGAATACCAGAAACGAAAGTGGCCGATGCTAACACGATGAAATACCTCTCCGAATCCGCCAAATCCCCGGCCCCGCCAACGGAAACAGAATAAAGCCATGACAAAGCAAGCAACCATCCGAAGCGCCTCGAACGACAACTACGCCAGAACATCGCATTTCTTCGCCCCACAACACCGATTGATCCAATCCAATACCTATTTCATTCCTGTGAAGAAGGAGAGAGCTATCGAACTAACATCTCATCAGTTCGGTAACACATTCATAATAAATAACACCACCACATCAAAATCGAAATGAAGTACATTGTGGCGCTCCAACTGGCTCTAGGTGCCGTCGTCCCCGCCGTGACCGGCGAAGAAAGCTATTGGGGATGGGCCGAGCCCGAGCCCGAGCCATCTGGCAAGAGTGGAAAGGGAAGCAAGTCGGGTGGTTGCGGCAGCGGCAAGTCAGGCAAGTCTGGCTGCCCCGAGCCAGAGTGGGGATGGGGATGGCCCGAGCCTGAGTGGCCGGCGCCTGAGTGGCCCGAGCCCGAGCCCGAGCCCGAGCCCGAGCCGTCTGGCAAGTCCGGGAAGGGGTCGAAGGGAAGTAAATCGAAGGGAAGTAAATCGGACGATGAGCCTGAATCGCCTGAGTGGGGCGAGTGGCCCGAGCCCGAGCCCGAGCCCGAGCCCGAACCATCGGGCAAGAGCGGCAAGGGCTCGAAGGGTTCCAAGAGTTCCAAAGGTTCCAAGAGTTCCAAGGGTTCTAAGAGTGGCAGCGGAGAATGGGTGTTCGTGTGGGCTCCCCCTAAAGAAGACGCTTGGGGATGGCCTGAGCCTGAGCCCGAGCCCGAGCCATCTGGCAAATCAGGCAAGGGATCTAAAGCTGGATCTGGATCTGGCAAGAGCGGCAAGGGATCCGCCGAAGCGCCCGCGTGGGAAGAGCCTGGATGGGTCGAGGATTCGGCTGCAGAGTGGGTTCCACCCGCCGAGGATGATGCATGGGCAGAGCCCGCCTGGCCTGCGGATCCTGCCCCTGCACCATCGGGCAAGAGTGGCAAGGGATCCAAGTCTGGATCTGGCAAGAGCGGCAAGGGAAGCGCAGATGAGCCTGCCAAGGACGACGCATGGGCGGAGCCCGCCTGGCCTGCGGATCCTGCCCCAGCACCATCGGGCAAGAGCGGCAAGGGATCTGGTAAGAGTGGCAAAGGATCCGCCGAAGCCAAGCCTGAAGAACCTGGTTGGGGAGGAGTCTCTGCGGCAACAAGTGAGTTGAAGTTCGCGGAGGAGTCAGCAAATGCATCAAGCTCTTATGTTGTCAGAAGAATAGTTGTGCCGTTCGCAGCGGCCGCCGCTGGCGGTGCTGTGTTACTGCTATAGCATGTGTATCTTTCTTCAGATCCCCACCCCGTTACACCAAGTCCACAAGTTGTCACTTCATGGTCGTTCAAAATGACTAATTTTTTACGCTCAAGACCGTGGAGACTTTCAGACTGTATGGGGTCACATTTCACACAACCCCAATTTAATTCTATCCTCCCACTTTAGATAGTTGATGTTCGTCCTCTGAACTTAGTGCTCTCTGTTCTGTTATGTTGGATTTGATGTCACGTTTCTGTTCGAGTTTCTCTTTGTCATATTATGATAAGCATTAGATGTCTTTTATTATTATTTTTTGCATTTACCTAATTCAATCTAAGGTAGTTAAAGCGTTTACAGTGTGGGCTTACAAAACTGATATCTAAGGATCAGAATTTGGTCGCAGTTTCGGCGACCATTGCCCTACTACAAGAATGTAGATGAGCTAAGACTAGCCCCTCTCAATTTTAGGTTGCCATTTGCAACCCACGAAGCGTTGAGTGCACAATATGATGTTCTCTTCTTAGTTACATTCCATTACTACATACCATAATTATGAAAATTACGCGTCACACCAACATTTGAAATGAAGCACTTATACTGAGCCGGAGTATTGAGAACTGACACCATCCGAACGAGAAATATTAATACTTGCAACTCGACCATCTTTAGGGTCTTCACTCTCACAAAGTAATACGACGAGTTCAACAGACTCATCAGCAGTATTGCTTGACCTTACGGCAGCATCAACGACATACCGACCCAATTGACTTTTCCCGACGAGGATCAGTTCATAATCACTTGAGAAGTCGTAGGCCAAAATAAAACCTTTCCTTCTAACAACAACAACAATGAAGCCATCATGGCAGCAGCACAAGACTTCAGGAGTATATCCCATTGACATGGAAGGAGGCTCGTGTGATTCATCGTTAACATCATCCAGATCTAAAACTGTAGATGCAACTATACTACCACGGACTAGTGAGCCTGATGTCTCCAGCAAATCTTCGATATCCAAGACAGTCTGAGATGTGATGTCCTTGCTTATAGTTATCACGAACGGAAGGAAGCGGGAGGGTGATGCAGCATAAGCAGCGGGACGATACAATGCTGCTCCTAATATGACATTTGATATACACAATGGGACATGTCCACTGTACATAGCAATACAATAAGCTTCAACACTCGCCGACCTGGGTGAAGCTGAAGATGCTACCACAAGAGCGACAGTGGATCTTGCATTAATGCCGATTAAGCCATTACTTCCTCCTTCTTCATATGAAAGAATTTTCTTCGACTCTAATTCAGGACCGCGCTTCCAAACTAGAAATGGGCGCGGTGAGAGATCTAGCGGTTTCCAATGGAAGCCGCCAATAGGCGTTATTAGCACAAAAACCAAGCTGCTTCCATGAGCCTCTGGTGGTAGGTAGCGCCAATAATTGAGTTTGGTCTTCATTTGCAATTCTATCACGACAGTTTTTCTTGAGAGCTCAAACACAACCATTCGCTTCTCCTTTGCTAGGAAACAGCACATGTATTCGCTCATATTCTCATCTACAATATCAGATAGCACAGCACCAGACGCTCCGATTGGTACTGTTCTGCCAGGAGGATCCCTATCGTTAAACCACACGACTGATTTTTCAGCCCCACAGATTACGATTGGGCCCACCCCATCACACTTGCTTCCAAAGTTAATATGCTCAGAAAGCAGGCCACCTCGGTTTCCACCAAAATGCCGCGCTGCTGGTGGCCCTCGAATAATAGCTGCAGCAGCGCTCTTCTTGATCTTTGTTGATAACAAATCAGAGAACATCACATCTAATGCTGAATTTGCAAGTCTTCTAATTTCTTCCATCTCTTGTTCAACTTCTATAGAGTATGGTGGTGATGTGGGCGGTGCATCTTCTTCCATATTGATTACTTCAGAGGGGTTGTCCACGGTTTCAATGTCGAGAGCATTCGGAAAGTTTGCAATGAAAATATCCGGAGAATCGATGGCATTGGCTAAAAGAACATCCCTCTTTGACGGTGACTGTTTTGGCGGAGGAGCAAGTGCGAATCCTTTCTTACTATCAGGACGATGGAGACGAAGGGGCGCAGAATAAACCTTAGCATCCTTTCGTATATTGACCTTCAACTTTCTCTTCATTTCTGCATCCCTGAGGTATTCATACATCATCATATTGATATCATCTTCAGATCTTTGACATGACCAAACTCGGAGCTCAGTCATTCTGAAGCCTACCGACGGACCTATTCCAAAAATGAGCACAGTCTTCTCCATGGCCTCTTCAATGTCCGCTTTGCATAATTCTTGTTCATATTCTGAGCCAAACGGGTTAACCGATATCCTTGTACCTTGGACGACCACAGAACCATTCATAAGAATGGTGGCCGACAACTCAGTTGAAAATGAGTGCGACAGCGGTGAGAATACTATACATACGTGGTTCCAGCCTCCTACACCATCTGCTCTTTCCCATGAAACTAGCCCATCAGCACCTTCTGCGTTCGTGGTTGACGTCACAACTGAGCCGGCTCCTGTTCTCAATTCTAATAAACCAGTTGACAATACAGCAAGTTCCCAGAGAATGTTATGTTTTTTATCTGGCATGCACAACGTGGAAGCATCACAGTTCTCTTCATAAAATAACGATCGCCGTACTAATATAATTTCGTCATGCATAACATGCGCTTGAGGTAAGTGATACCATAGCTCAACGCTACATCGCTGTCTTGACGTATGCTGAGCACTATGAAGCATGCCAATATCCAGGGGTCCCCCACGGGGAGCGTCGACGACCAAACCGGTTGGTTGTTCCCTTCGCGCGCCCTCATGGTATACAAGGTCATAAAGGAGTCGAACTTTTCCTTCTTCTCCTTCATCAACGCTAGAACTTGTTGCTTCGACAGATGCAAGCTCACACCCAAACAGTCTAGCGATGTGTGCATGCTTGGTTAAGTCAGTGAATCCATCAGATTTCCAATGGCCATCTTCGTCAGCACCCTCAGAAAAACGAATGTAGAGCGAAAGATTATCTTCATCCTCGCGACCTTCACCGACTCCTTCCACCCATTTATTTTGTAAACTAATGAAGTTATTCCTACTGCAGGCAGCTGCTCCCTCAACCTCACCGTCTTGTCCAGCCGCACAAAGAATCTCAGCGAGGGTTTGCTCTCCCTTTTCAGCAGCTATTGCAACACCATCCATTCCAAGGGCAGTGGGGCAACAACGCCCGAGCCAATCCCCAAATTCGCTCAACTGTAATAAAAGATCTTTTTTGTCGAGTGGCCCGGACGTCCATATGTGCTTGCTTTTAATGAGTGATTCCTTCCATGCAGCGTCATGATGATGGCTAGACCTCTTAGACGGAGATTCCGATCCGATTAAATGATTGGTCATAATGCCACTACGGACCGTTTCCGTTTCCCACACAGATTGAACTGATGGGGCAAGTTGCAACACAGAAGAGCCAGACGCATCATTATTTGATGAGATTTCGCAATTTTGTCGACGCATTAATCTTAGGCCGACATTCAAGCAAAATTTAGAACAATTTTTTATTTCGTCTTGATTGCTTCCTGCAGTATTATTAACATCCTTCAGTAGCTTTTCAAAATCTTGTATCGATTTACTTGTCGGTGGAATAGCTCCTCCCAGAGAAATGATGAGTTGGGCAAGCAAGTTCACTGAAGATTGACGGCCCGCTAAGCCTAGTAGCTTGATGGCGTCAGAGTTAGAGCCCGCATTCAGTGCATAAAATGCCAACTCCTCTGACAAAATGCTTGAGAGGTCGAGTAGTCCTGGGAAAGCGCCATCCACTTCTCGACCATCGGAATGGCGCAGTAGTTCTGCAAGCTTAGTATCGCCATAAGATAATACTTGCATTATCATTGCAGCTCCAGTGGCTGCCGACAATTTCGATTGAATGGGGACCCACGGTGGTAATATTTTGGGCTGCGAAATAATGTCGCTTAGCGAATTTCCTGTGAGCAAAATGGACGCTGCTTGGAAGCATTTGTGATATGCCAACATATTGTATACTTGCGACGTTATACCTGTGCCACGAGTTCCAAAGCCTTCATTGTCGCAGTGTGGAAACGCCATATCCTTCCTCCCAAACTTCTCAATGGTAATCCGTAGAGAACGTTGCACGTTATCATTGATTGCTGCGTTAGTGCCACAGGCTAAGTCTTGGCAGAGAGCATTGGCAATCAGCGGCTCAAGTAGCAAAAGAGGACGCGTGCATGCCAAGGGCGCGATAAACGCATTTCCATCCTCAAACTCGTCCATCATTCGCAGAACACTATGAGAAGCAAAGTAAACTAATCTATCTGGGCGAATGGCAGCTAGAAGGATAGGCCCTTTTCCGTGTCGTGATGTTGGCAATGTGGCGATAATGCCATAGCCCCCTGTACCTTCAAGGCAGGAAAGGTACATCAAGCGCGATCTTTCAACACCATTAGACACGCCAGAAGAAGCACAAAATGCAACACAGTGCGACCCCAAAGGTGAAAGAGAGGCGCATGTTACATGCACATCAATTTCTGCAATGATTACAAGAGAATCGCTTTCAGATGATAGAATCATAACTCTCTCTTGAGTAGCCACAGCAACATTGGCATTTGTCACTCCACTGTGTCTGGGAAGTTCTAGTAACGATAATACTTCCTCTCTGGGCCTCAACCAAAACCGATGTCCCAACCCACTATTTTCGACCAAAGATAATTGAGATCGCGATCCTCTCTCCAGCGAATGCTTTGAAAGCAACAGGCAAGGTCTTTCATCCAACGTGCTATATCCCGACAAAAGAAGCCGAGGTTGTTTACCTTTAAGTAGAGCGAATACTCTGCGACCTTCAATAGCTTCATACTGCAAAGAGCACTTCTGTATCGATTCGATGACTTTGTCATTTGAACCGTCAGATAAACCGATAGAACTTATTACCGTTGCAAGCGAGAGAGTGGAACCATCAACATCCAAAACTACAAGCGACGAGCAGTAAAGCCCTTCTTCAGTCTGTAGCGGTGGTAAAAATGTTACATCACGACCGTGTAACAGCTTGAATGATGTTGAGCCTCGATCGTTTAATCCATCTTCAATGTCCAAAATTGAGTAGGCGATTGTATTAGGCGTTATCCTGGTATGTGTTCGAACTCGATTCGACTCCACAGCATGTTGAAAATTTCCGCCAAAAAAACCTGAAGAGAACATTACCGCCACACGTCTTCCGCCCTCCTCTTTGGCTATGCGCTGCGGCACAAGGCCTGCAACGGGATTTTCTCCACAAGTAAGCTCGAATAGAATGTCAGTTGACGCACCCCCATTAACAGAATCACCACCGAGGGAATGGTTAGGCGGATCTCGAGTTAACCTATCTTCATTCCCATCACCGGGACTTGATATGAGCAACCAGTGACGTTGAGATGGAATTTTTGGAGTCATATCTCTTACGCAGGAAGTAACGGAAAATACGGTCAACATCACATCTTGATAATCCGGCCTTACAGACGACTTCAGAGAGCCAAGATAAACAGATCCATCAGAATCCAAACCCAGGGCCGCTGAGGCGACAGGGCGCAATAGGGAGGAGAAGTAGCCATCGATCGCTCGATCCGAATCGTTGATATTGTTGGTGTTGGAGTCCATGACCATTGGTTCACACGAAAGAAGACTTCCAGCTGAGTAGCAAACGACGCTGCCCCTTCCAGACGAATTGACAATGTTCATCCCACCACCGTCACCAACATTCAATTCTTTTTGACAAATGACACCAATTGGACGATGCACATCGATTTTACTATCAATTTCTATAGGAATGTCAATGGCGCACAAACATAATCTCGTGAAGCGACGCCTGTCGATAAGCTCAACAGAGCCATGTTGGTAGGATAACTTCTCATGCTCAAATAGCAGTGCTAGGCCTGGAGGTGACCTCGGTCCAAGATCAAACCAGCCAATTTCTGCATTGGGCAAGCGGAATGTTGATTGCGTCGCTTTAGAGGCAGTTTCGATTTCAGATTCGTCGATTGAGCTAATAAACTTTGACTGTGCCAGAGGTAAAATTCTAGGAACCGCAAGCACTTGTTGCTGCTGATGTGCAGCATGAGTTGACGATGTCAGAACGTGGTAAACTGCAATTCCACTCGAAAATGCTGCAGCTAGTAGTGGCAGCGAGGAAATACCCGAAGTGTCATGATTTATCCATGCAAGTGACGTACAACCTCCTCTTCCTCCTCTATTTATTACCCTGTCAGAGTATGTGGAAATGTACCGAGACGAAGGAGGAAGCTCTGTGCCACCGTGGTCTGCATCTGAAAAGAAACGTTCCTCCTCCGGCCATAAATAATCATTATCCCCCAAGTCTCTCACCTCCAATTCACCGCGCATGTAACACAAGGTATGGAATAATGATGAAGTCTGCATATGCCCGCTCAATCTATTGGTGCGTGCTGCCAAATCGTACGTTAGTATCTGCACACTTCCATCCGATAGACCCACGGCTAGGTACGGGCGGGAGTCGTTGGCAACGGCAAGCGTTACAACATTCAAAGCGTAGGTATTTCGTAATGGAACAGCAGTCCAGGAGTGACGTGCAGCAGGCTTGGCGAAAAAGATTGAAGCCATGGTTGTCGCCTCGTGTGAATCTGCGCTGCGACTCACGAGGTTGCCACCAAGGAATAATAGCCCATCGGCGACTTGCAGCGTTTTGGGATCATACCTTCTTGAGTCTTCACCGTAGATACTGTCAATGGTTAGCACGGACTGTAACGATGCGAGATGTGTACCTGAGGGATTATATCCCCATCGCCACACGACCACGATTCTTATTTTTCTACAGCTAGCGTCTAAATAACTGTTCTGCGAGGTGATGTAAATCTCGATCAACGCTGCCACGCGAACCCTGGCGCGGCCTTGCACTCTGTGAATGCCGGCAGCAAGTGACAGTATAGACGCTACACCAAGAACTTGGACACCCTCACCCCTAGCGAGTTTCGCCTTTATTTCATCTGTTGATATGCACGTCGACAAAACTGCTACTGGCGGCGGATAAGACGAAGACAATGGAGCATCAAGGTTGTTAAAGTCAAATTCCTCAATGAAGATATCCCCTCCTCCACCTAATCCATCCACATCCAGCCACCGATGGCAAAGTATTACATTGCCGGAGAGAGGATTTTGACACGGTTGAGCAGCAACAGCGCTTGACGATATTTCCAACGGTCGAACGCGAAACGAAGAAAAATACTTTTGACCGGCGGCAGCAACCCCTCCTTGCTGTATCTGTCCTTGATCTGTCGTGGGAGTAATGTTAAAGGATGCCATGACAGCTCGTGGACCCGGGATGTCTGAGTCGACAAAGTTGGGTGCATCAACTGTGAACTCTTCCTCATCATCGTCAGTGGTGGCATGGCCACTATTACCGTCTCCATCAGATGATGGTTCGTCTTCGTGGAAAAAGGGATCGAAGGAATCGAATACGTTGTTGTTAAACCCATCGTTGTCATCATTTGTCATGGATTGCTGAGAGGCGATATCGTGCGTAATTGAATTTGAAGGCAGTTGTCGAGACAATTGATGAAAGGTGTTGTTGCTAGCATCTACGAAGGACTGGTCAAACAAATTCTCCTCTTCACCTTCCGCTGGGGACTCTGTACTATTTTGGGTCGGTGGTAGTAATTGTCGTCGTCCTACATGATTCTCCGTCGCCTTCTTTTCTTCCTTCTCCCTCTCCACCCCAAAGGACGAGGTAATGCTTGGTTCAGGGGATGGGTCCATATGCAACGACGGATCATGGGACAAGAAGGAATCTTCGTGCGGGTATTCGCCCTCTGGATTCTCAGGTAATGATTGAACGTCGCGACCGCGACCACGATCCCTGCTGAGATTACTCATATCGATGGCATTCTTAGCGGCCAACACGGCAGTATTGTATACGTTGGAAATGGTGTAAGGTGATGATGGATCGTCATTTAACTGCGACTGAGACAATTGCTGCTGCTGCTGATTGATTACTACTTGCTCCTTCTCCACCTCCTCCTCCTCCTCCTCCTTCTTCTGCTGCTGATGAAGGAACTGATGTCGATCCTTGGTGCGCTCGTCTGCAATATCATCGAAGTCGACGTCGACGTTGGCCTTTCTTCGACGTTCGCGCAACTTCGCGATCAGATCGTTGTCGATCGCTACGGTAGACCCCCCCCCCCCCCCCCCCCCCCGCACAGCCGACGCCGCCGCGGCCCCCCTCCCATCCGCGCGTCGTTGCGCATCCCTTCGCGAGACGATGACGCCGACGGTCGACGTCCCCCCGCTCCTCGCCGGTCGTGCGCGACTCTCCGATTCGCGATCGTCGTCGTTTAGTACGCCTCCGTCCCCGACCCCGCCGGACGTCGTCGTCCTCCCCACATCGACGGACGAAGAAGCGCGTCGTTGTTGCCGCTCAACAATATTAGCCGTACCAGGCGCATGCGAGGACCGGAGTCTCATCCTCATGAATTCGGGAACTCCAGGATCGGAGGAGGGGGAGGGGGCGGAGATGGAGGGGACGGATGCCCCGGCGGGGGAGGAGGCGCCAGAGTGCATCGACACCGAGGAGGACGGTCGCTGCCAATGATACTTCGGCCGTTCCTCCTCCCACTGCTGCTGCCGCTGGTGCCCCTGCCCGTCATCATCCGGGGATGCGTCCCATCGTTGTTGCTGCCGAGGTTGGTTCGGTGGTTGATTCTTCCGTTGTTGTTGCTGCCACGGTTTCTTCGGTTGTTGTTGCGGTTCCGGCCATCGCTTCGGCGGCTGTTGTAGTTCTTGCTGCTCCTGCCGCTGCCGCGATCGAGTCTCCTCCTCTTCCTCCTCCTTCTCCTCTCCCTTCTCCTCCTCCACCTCCGTCCTCGAATCTTGCGCCACGATGGCTGCTGCCGTGGTCTGTCCCCACGGCTGCCGCCGAGGTTGTTGTTGAGGTTGTTGGCGCGTTGCACCCCCCCCGACGGATGCCGCCGCGGTCGAACGCTGCCAATGCATCTGCCGATGTGCTCCTCCCCGTGACGCATCGTCTACGGCGATGTCGTTGATCGAAACCTCCGTCCTCCCCGGGGGAGGACGATCACGATCGTCATCGTCGCCGGCCACCACCTCCCTGTACCTGCCCGCCAATTGCGACAGCACCGACGAGGGCCGTTGCCGGTGGTCCATATTCCCCCACCGCTCCCGCTCCCGCTCCCACCACGACGCTGATGCCGACGTCCCCTCCCCCCCACCGACGACGACGGCCTTCCCCCCCCCCCCCCCCCCCCCCCCCCCGCCGAATCGGGAGGCGATGCTACCCCCCTCCCCATCTTGGGCGGTGACGCGCCGGCGCCGTTGTTGCTGTTATTGTTGCTGCTGCTGCTGTTGTTGTTCGCGGGCATCGATGGGGAGATGGACGACAACGATGACGACGTCGGGCTGGTCCGACGGAAGAATCCTCCCACCGCCACCTTCCCGCCCGAGCGATAGACGGGAGGACCGCCCCCGCCGCCGCCCCCCCCAGCGCCGTCGTCGTCGTCGGCGCCGCCGCCGCCGCCGTCCGACGCTATGCGTCGCTCGCGCAGCTTCCTCGCCAATGCGGAGTCGGTCACACGGAACGTCCCGAGGGACGACGGCGTATCGTTCGTGTGCCGACGATTCCCCGGCGCTCCATCGTCCGCCGCGACGGCCGTCGGTGCGGTCGTCGCGGTGATCGACGCCCGTTCGGGGAACGATGACGACGACACACGGCGGGCCGCATCGTCGACGTCGTCGCCGCCGTCGTCGTTGCGCCTCCTCCTCGCGTCGAGTATCGCCCGCAATTCCGACATTTAAAATGAAGATGTAGCGGAGATGACGGCCCGGCGGGCGGGGGAGGGGTCGGCAGAAACAAACAGGAGGAAACCAGAAAAAAAAATTCAGGGGGGAAAGGGGACTGGTGCCCCCCCCCAATCGGTCAACGATTACCCAGGTAGGTAGGTAGTTTCAACAGACCTAAAAAGGGGGTGGGGGTTTTGCGCCCCCCCCAAATAGTTGGTCCCGCGATGGAAACGTATCGCCGATTATTTTGTGATCATTATTTGCGCCGTTATCAATTTTGCGATATTGTGCAATCATCTTGCAGCTACTACAAGTCCGGTAACAACTGAAACAAGTGTTCCTGGAAGAGTTCCTAGAAGAGTTCCTAGAAGTATTCGCGATTCCACTAGCTTCGCCTAACTAAGGTAAAAACAAATGCTATTACTACTTACAACAGTTAGAGAAAGTGGTCTCCTTCCCCATCGCCGCCATTGTCCATTGCCATCTCCAACCAACACCGTGGTCGCCGTCCTTCGACTAAACTCTCCATCCAGACCCCACCGACGATCTCCCCCCTTGGCGCTGCTCCCCCCCCGCCATCGACGCCGCCACATAGTCCGATCGAACCGCCATTAACGGCATATCGTCAAATTAGTCGCAATAGCCCAGCTCCAAACAATTGACGCTGCTCTCCCCCCAACAAATTACTCATGTGGTATCCATCGAACGGGGTTATTGATCTGAATAGTGACTTGTCTGGTAATGAGAGTGGCACGTCGTCCGATGTGGAGGAGATCGTCAAGTGGGATAAAAATCTCAGCAGTTCTAAGACATTTCAGATGGCGGTGCTGATTCTCTCCGGCCGCAAGTTCAAGTCTCCAAGCCTTGAGTCGCTATCGAAGCTTCTTCTCCTGTTTTTGGATGAGCCATCATGCAACTACTTCACAAGAAAGTCACCACAGGGAATTGCCTTCGAGCATATTCAGGCCGATTGTAAGAAAGGGTGGAAGACTGAGGCATCATGCAAGAAGAAGTGGTCAGTGCATTTCGTTGCTGAGAATTTAGCCTTGCTGCTTGTTCTTTGGAGGCAGGTGGAGAAAGAAAAAGAACATCAACTTGTTATCGAGGAGCAAAAGACACGCTCATCTTCATCATCCAGGGGGGTGCCGAAGGCAAACAATCTCAAGCGTGCCTTCCGCAAGCTCTGGGCAATGTACGAAAATCCACTCAAGCTTTATGTGCAGGCAACGAGGGACGCTGAGAATGTTGTCCATCGAACGCCATAGCTCTGCCTTCAGCTGACTGGGCCACGTGCGCAGGACCATGTCTCCTGGGCAAAGTTTCCAAAGTTAGAATCAAACTGCCCTGTTTTTGAATGCGGGCATGCCTCAACAATGCCGCTTCAGTCTCGGGATTCAATAATCTCTGGAGATGATCAACGTCGTAGGGCTGCTGAAGCAAATGGTGGTGATGATCTCTTTGAGCTTGTGGAGATGAAGGTTGGGTGCTATTGCTATGCTCAGAACTGTTTTGATGACGAATCTGGAATTGGATGCTGGTGGTGCATCATGTTGGCAATGCAGAAGGGTGATCCTGCTGAGGAGGTTGAGCCCGGTATCTGCCATTTTGGTTGCAGCATCTGTGCATGTCCTTGTCAAGCAACATTTGAGGAGAGTAAGAGGTATCAGATTTCTTCCGCCCTTTGTAAGAATGCTGAAAAAGGCACCAAGACCATCAAGACAGCTGAGTTAAAATGGGAGGGTGGTCACTCTCTCTTTTATGATTATCTCAAAAACAAGCTTGATAATTATGCAGTCCGAGCCTTCCAGCAAGTTGACTCCCACTCAGAGTATGATATCATCCAAGACGTCTTCACCAAGACATCAATCGAAATCACGCAGGACTCTGCATTGCAGAGTAATCCCTATGTCATGCGGGGCTTGCAAGAGATCATCCCTGGTCGTGGTACGAATGTCAATATAACACCCATTGTTGGTGGTGCAAAGGTAAGTATGTCCATGGCACAGGCAAGGAAGGAGCTGAAGGGGCAGAGGAAGAACCCACCGGAGGTACCGTCTCTTGAAGACCACACTCCTTCCGCCTCCAAATTTATCAGCAATGCTAGCAATTGTGCACACCGCAATGGGCTTAGCCGTTTTGCTCTTGACCCTCGCAAGGAGACTGCTGCACTGATGATGATTGGATCTCACCAGACGGCAGTGTCACACAGTCTACCGATGATGGAACGGGTGCAGAAAAGGGTGTTGGATAAGTTTTTGGATAACAACAATACTTCTCCCCAAACCAAAAGGGTTGTGGCAAAAGTCCATGCTCAGCTCGCGCGCAATGATGCAGCCTTCACAACGGTTGTTGATCGCTTCCAGGACATCCAGTCCTCTCAGGAGATTTCTGATGCCTGCATCGGCCTACAGTGTGCCATGGAGTAGGGAGTGATGCATATTTAGATTACAGAAATCATACTTAGTACATCATTACATAAGCCTAGTTCCACTGATACCCACAATGAATAAAGCTTTCTTCAAATCTTTTGATTCGATTAGCCGCCATTGTTATTGCATGCTCTAACCTATTCAAGTTCCAGTCTTCCTCCTTCTTCAAGCGAATTTTCTCCATCACCTCACAGATTTTATATTTGATTGGACCATACTTTGGATGGTATGGTGGCCGCGGGATGATTGAAAAACTGCTAGGTCCAACACGGTTCATCACCGTGTTGTGTACGTACCTGCTTTGATGTGCCACGAGATTATCCCAAATAAAAATTCGATGGAAGTCGGTGCCGAGGATATTGTTCATCTCAATATCCCGGCAGACAAAGTCACAAAAGTCTCGAAAGATATTTGTTGTTGTTCCAATGTTCGTACACACCGGATCCAACGGCGAGGGCGATCAACGCTTCCTTGAACATTTGGATCTAGACGTGGATCCCCCGGCTCGATTGCAAAGATGACTGTCATCTTAGCCCCGTGATGGTAATGCCCATCCTTTCGAACACGCAAAACCTTCACAGCCCACCCCCCTGTGCCATACCATTTTTCCAGGGATACCCCAAACTCATCAAAGTCAATGAGCTTTCGTCTGGGAACCTCAAATATGCCAAGAGGAGGAGGGCAGTTCCAAAAAGACCAAACACGGAATTCAACGTCTGATCGTTGCGTATGGTACCCTTCGGTGATGTTTTTTTCCATGTGATGTCCAGATCCTGAAGGCGCTTTGATATTGCCTGGCGTGAGTAGAGATCCCCCCCTTCATTGTATATAAAAGCAGCCATCTCATCATGTGTAGAGTCTGGCCATGTGGTGATGTAGGTGATGAGATTTAGTAGATCAACCCCAACAATCGTTTTCCGCGGCCCATTACCAGTCTGACAAAAAGGCTCTGGGCGCACATCCCATCGAAGGATGGATGAACGCGAAACGTCAATTGCCTCCCCCGCATGAAATTTTTCGAGCTGAATCTCTCGGTACCACAAAGGATATCCGCTGCTGCCACCAATATTGGGGGGGGGCGTGACGCGCCGGGGCAGCTCGAGCTGCCTAGAAAAGCCCAGCTCAGCACGAGCTTTTGCAATAAGATCAGCGGGATCTGTTCACCCAATGGAAGGTATGAGTAATTTGTTGGGGGGAGAGCAGCGCCAATTGTTTGGAGCTGGGCTATTGCGACTAATTTGACAATATGCTGTTGATGGCGGTTCGATCGGACTATGTGGCGGCGTCGACGGCGGGGGGGGAGCAGCACCAAGGGGGGAGATCGTAGGTGGGGTCTGGATGGAGAGTTTAGTCGAAGGACGGCAACCACGGTGTTGGTTGGAGATGGCAATGGACAACGGCGGCAATGGGGAAGGAGACCACTTTCTCTCACTGTTGTAAGTAGTAATAGCATTTGTTTTTATCTTAGTTAGGCAAAGCTTGTGGAATCGCGAATACTTCTAGGAACTCTTCTAAGAACTCTTCCAGGAACACTTGTTTCAGTTGTTACCGGACTCGTAGTAAGTATGATGAAGTCATCCGCATCATCACGACCATCACGATAATTGCGAGCGTTGCCTGTCACCACCACGAGCAACAAAATGCCGAATGCCAAGACGATGATGGGAGACGTTCCTGTTCTTCCCATGCCATTGTCATTCAGCTTCTGAAATCGCTGATGGAAAACACCACATGGAAGATCAGTTTTGTGCCATCTTACGCCATTTTGCACCACCTTGCAACTAATTGGCGATAAGTTTCCATTGCGGGACCTAATATTTGGGAAGGCTCAAAACCCCTGCCCCCTTTTCAGGTCTGTTGAAAATAATCATTGACCAAAATTGGGTGGCAATGGCCCCCTTAACAACCTGAAAACATTATTTTTGGTTTCTTCCAGCCCTCCCAAAAAATGACGCACTGACTAAAGGTGAGTTTTGTAAAGGTAATTCTTGTGTGTTTTTGTTGCCGCTGCATCGTAATGATGCGCTCTAGCCCCAGCTATCCAGTAATATTTTTGCCTATGAAGATTTAATTTTCATCTAGTTTTGGCTTGGTTTTGGCTGGGG
>JALLPB010000406.1:2136-18358 GCA_036939975.1 Cyclostephanos tholiformis | reverse complement strand
GGGGGGGGCGAGTTCAGTTGTTGATCTGCTCATCATGACAATGGGGGGATATTATCATTCCGGAAATCATCATGACATGATCCACGGAAGATGAGAGTGTTGACGTTGAGGAGCGAGTGGCGTTGCCATGGTCCCTGTGGTAGTATTGATTCCTACGATGAAGGTACGAATCTCTCGCTAAACAAGAAGAAACCATAATGGCCGCAATGATGGTCACCTACCCATTGCTGCTGCTGCTGATGATGATGCTGCTGGGCTTTTGTGGCGATGAAACGGATGCGTCTTCTGATCTGGTGGAAGACGACGTTTGCACCGAAGACGGTATTGGGAACGCTGGCTCGGGAGGAGGAGGTACCGTCTTGCAGCGGATCTGAATCCGTCATTTTAACTTCCTCGCCGTTGACGTAGGAATTTTCGACTTCATCGCCGTTGTTGACGTCGGAATTCGAGTTTGCCCATGAATGATACAAGGTGGGGGGAATCAACGACGCCTACGTTGACGGTCTCCAAAATGACGAGGATTCCTGCGAGGATGAAAGTGACGAGTGCGAGTGCGAGGACGAGGCAGAACGCGGCCTCTGCATGACAGATCCGGCCAGAATGAAGGAGCTGGGGTGTAATCGCAGCTGTCTCTACTGCCTGACCAAATCCAGTCGCGAACTGTTGTCATTGGGGGTCGACCAGATTACTGGACAGGACGACGCCGGGGAAATATGCGTGGATGAGAACATCAAAATATGCGAGGAGGATGCACGCAGGGGATATTGCACGATCGATCCCGATCGCATGGAGGAGAATGGCTGCTTTAAAAGCTGTCTGTACTGTCGGACATCTACCACCGACAAGGACCTCTTCCTGCGGGGTGTGGATCAAACAATCAAGGCGGCGAACAACAATCGGCCGTCGTCGGCGGAGGTATTGGAAGTTATGGTGAAGTCCGAACGCTACTTTGTTAACGAGGTGCTCGTGAATGAAGTCCTCGAAATATATCGTCTCGAGTGTCGGAACAGAAACGCCTCATGCGCATTTTGGGCGGCTCAGGGATATTGCGAATCCACCCAAGGCGAGATGGGCGAAAATTGCGCCGCGGCGTGTAGAAATTATCCCCTAGTTAACTACGACGTGCGCTGTCCCATCGACGTCAGTAACACCATCTTCAAGCCCGGGGACATGAATGCCATGTTCGAACGGTTGATCGAGGCGGCGGGTCAAGACTTTGCTTCATTTTCGAGGGACAATCTTCCCATCGGAGGCATCGTCTTGGGCATCGGGGAGGTGACGGTGATAACGAGCCCGTATCACGATTCGTCGCGATATCCGCGCGACGATGACGAGGAGGACGATGCCATTTCACCTTTGCTGTGGGTCCTGTCCATCGATGGATTCTTAAATGACGAGGAATGTAGCAGGCTAGTCGAGCTCGGCGAAGCTAAGGGCTACCGTAAATCGACTGTTAGTTTAGAGTTGGAAACCGTGATATCTAAGGAAAGGGCGTCGTATAACACCTTCTGCGATGAGGGATGCGTAGATGATCCGATTGTTTTCAGAGGGTGATCGAACGTATGATTTACGTAACGGGCGTACCGTACCGTACGACAATTATGAGTCGCTCTCCTCGGCAAGTCGTTGCCTTGAAACACGAGGCCGAGCGGCTGGTGGCTCCGTAGCTGGAGGTGTCGCCGGAGATGTGACACTTGCACAGCGTTATCACCAGCATCGCTGCCCGGAATGTTGTTCCCGCGCTCCGCACGCCGTCGAGCAATGTCACCGTCGATATTTGGCACCTGGCCACCACGCTCGATCAGCTGGTCAGTGGCATCGAAGGCATCCCCATCGATAGTGGCGCCCCTTATGACCCCTCGTTATCGTTTCATCCAAGGTTGAATCGTCTTCAATGGTCCATCCGACGGGCATCTTCTGGCGGTGGCATCGGGTGATAAGTTACACGTATTAAGGGTATGGGATCACGTATAGAAAGCGAAAGGTGATTAGGAGGGAAGGTTGATGCACAACTTGGCGGACAACAACCTACTACAAAGACATGACTGGCACATAACGTAAGAAAAAAAAAGTGGACGGTCGCGGCAGGTGAAGGGGGCGATCACGGCCGCTACAGCGGCTGGACGACGGCGAAAGCCAAGGCAGCAAAAAACAATTGCAGAATCAAAGGTTTTGTTCACGGCTGCGTTGACGGTAGCGGTGGCGGCAGGTGACGTCGGATTTGACCGACAATACAACGACGGATGGCGGTGCAAATACAACAATCATTTAGTATAGAAATATGGTGATGGGGCATGAAAAATCATGTGGCAGCCCGCCGCCTGCGGCGGTGAACGGCGGCAAGGCTAGGGTGATGGCGACGGTGGCGGAGACAGTCAAGATATTCGTGACTGAGGCTCGCACCGAAATAGATGACTTTGACTGGCGACATCAGCGGGCAGCAAGCGACAGGATGCGACAGACGACGGCAATGCTACGGAGACGCTATGGTGGGAGCAACTGCCGAGACACTAGGGACCACACTATCAAGTAAGATATACTTCGGTACTATCATGTGCAATATTCCTAAAGTGTGTCCATTCAAGACATGAGAATCAAAAGGAGAAGGGGATTAAACCCTATGCACTACTCATAGGTTGGACATAACTCTCCCCTGTAGTTCTGCCCCCAATGCATGTCATGCAGCTCTCAAATGATTCCCCATCACACAAACTCCAGAAAATTAACATAAACCACATTCTCGCCATCACACTCAGCACCTCAAATCCAGGATGAACCATATGCTTACCAACTTCATTCTCTGAACTTGTTTGGGTGTGATCAGGACGTGGCAAAGTGAGCCAATATCCATCGACAATGCGTATATTGCTGCTTTGCTTTTGTATGAGGTCGAAAGCAATAGTGTTGAAGTGATGAACTAGGTGCGGCGAACGTGACATAGGTTGCATATCACTGGCAGGCCATGAAAACCCATAGTTTCCATACTATGATAAAAGTAGGTATGTTCGAACGGAGGAGCAAAGTTAGAAGGTCAACGAAATCATGTAGATACTAAGCACGATTCCATCAGGATGGCATGTAAACGTACCTTATGCCATCCTGTTTTAAGTACAAAGTGAATGATTGTCATTAAACTGTGAGCAAACAAGTAAGGAACCACACACAAAAATTGTTAGGTTTGCTTCTTACCGGCTGTAGTCGATCGAAATAACTTCAAATCTGCTGGGTATTCGTCCAATACACGTACCAAGTCAGTCATACCCGCTCGATAAGCATCTTGGCACGAAATTGCTTTCCTCATCACGTTTGTTTTACTTCGAGTTTGCGATCTCTTTGAACTGCATAATATATCAATATCGTGCAAACCAGAATTAAAGAGGATGACTCTTTTAACATTAGTAGACTCCTCATTACGTAGAATACCCGCCAGCGTGGACGTTATGTTTTGAATTGTGGCATGGATCCCTCCGTTGGTTTCGATGAACGTAACTTTAAAACCCCGAGAGCCACCGATGAGCTTGAGGAAAAAGAACCTCACGAGTCTCATGACGCTGTCCCCTATGAAAATGACATGAACTCCTTCGAATTTTCCATCTCCGGTGGCGCTTACCCTAGCCTGATTGACAATGCTATTCGAATCTTCGTCGTCGGCGGCATTGGAGGTATCGCCGCTCGGTCCATCCATCCCGCCGTCGTCGTCACTAGTAATAGGAATGTTGAACCCCAGCTGCTCGTGCAAGCACCTATCCAACCCTCCCGATATTGCGCCGAGCAAATCACGAATATGAATCAGTTCGCATTCCTCGTGCACGTACCGCATGCGAACGCCCAGCGAGTTCAATCCCATGCGATATCCATCCAAGGAAACGGTGGTTTCATCCGGAGTTAATGGATGATGAGACATGTGTGCAACCTTGTCGATGACCTGCCAATGGCCCTTGTACAGGGATGATTCCGGGGATGATTCGGTGAGTTGGGATGGGGTACACCATGGCTTCGTCATACCTTCGATCGTTGGTGCCGTGGACTCCACGAGGATTTGCAATGGAAAGTTCGACACCATGTAGCCCTCGTACCCCGGCTCCACATCCACTTCGTCGCTCAGTGGAAACTCGTCGAAGTCCATGGGTACCGAGAACGTCACCACCACTTCCAGGGTGTACTCTCCCGGATCGATGAACGTCATTTCTACCGAGTAAGAAGAGTTGCGAAAGTCCGTAACAATCCCGGTAATCACCGATGGACCGTACGCTCGCACGTAGAAGAGCGTTCCTCCATTTTGCGGACATTCGTACGGCGGCTCGGATGCAACGACGGACCCATCGGTTCGATTGTGGTTGCAAGTGAGGAGGAGGGAGAATATGTCCCCGCCCTTTATGATCGAATGATACCTCGAGTGCGATGACGTCACGGTAGGATGGGAGAGGGATACGACGTCGAAGTAACCCGCCAACGTCTGTTCGGGGCGCGACCAACCGGTATATCCGGGCAGCTCCCCTCGCGTGAGCGCGTATTGATTCGGGTATTGCACTGCCCCCCACTGGTATTTGATGTCATCGCCCTCGGGGGTAAACGAGGCTCGATCCCGAGACAGTTGTCCTCGGATGTTGCGAATATGACGACGTTCACTGACAATAGTGAGGAACGAGGATGCCAGCAAAAGCGGGAAGAATACGGCCAATTTGTAATGCAGCGACGACGACGACGGGCGTGGGATGTCGGGATGTCGAAATGTTGATGACGACTTCATCCTCATTATTGATCCAATGGCGTGTATTCATTTAAACGTTAGGGCCGCAGGCTTGATGATTGGTAGTATGGAAAGGCCATGGATGGCTCCACCACCCACGTAACGGACCTATTTTTTATTTCATGATTTTTTTGGCGCATGTTTTTACACACACAACATCATACTATTTAAATAATACGTATTGTACTGAGGAAACGGTCGCCTCGTTCCCGCCACCCCACCTCCTCAGCGCGCATTTTTGAGATAAGAGGACAACCTTGCCATGCTGCGGCTCGTGCTGAATCGCCGTAACCTGGCAATCAATTCGCACGGGAAAGAGAGCGCGGCGACGATGAAGCCGCCGTTCCACGCGCGTTCCTCGTCCGCCGCGTCGGTATCAAATCCCCCGAATCGGGTATCCACGACGCTCTATCGACAGCTCCTGGCGTGGTGTCGTCGATACGAGGACGTGCCATTCTCCAATGCCCTCCCTCCCGTGACGCTTCGTCCGCCGTTGGTCAGCCCGTTGGCATTGAAACGACTGATGGAATTTCGATCGTTCATCGCGACCACGCTGGACGTCGACGAAACTACGAGATTGTCGACGAGGTGGAGTCATCCCGCCCATTACGCCATGTACGACGAGGGCGTCGTCGTCACGAGGGACATGATCACTTTTCCGGAGATTTCCGATGCCAACGACTTGCGCGCCGTCATACGATCGGTGTATTGGCTCAACAATCGAACCACAGTCACGACCACGGGCGATGCCGACGATGATCGCGACGGGGAGGATGTCACGAAGGAACGGATATCGCTAGCATTCGATGCCGTGAAATCGTGCAATCTCCTCTCGTCCAGCGACCTCGATGGCAGGAGGAGCAAGAGGGAATTTAGCATCATGGTCCGTCGGAGAATCGGTGCTGATGAATGGAACGAAAACGACGATCTTCCCGTCGTTCGGTATCACGTGGGCCAGGTGGTGAAGCACGTCGATAAAAAATGGAGAGGCGTTATCGTGGGATGGACCATCAAGGAGGATAAATACGATGGCCGACATAGCTCGTTGACGACGAAGCAATACTCACTTGAAGGAAATGGCACCTCATCAACGGACAGAACCGATGACGAAAGGATGAAATCGAGGGTACAATACACAATTCTGGTCGACTCGTACGACTCCAATCTATTGCAAATTTCAAAAACGGTTGTTCTTGAATCGGACGAGGACTTGAGACCCGTCGATGATCCATGGTGAGCTGAAAGGGAATCGTTTCTTGGATAGTTTTCTACGTAATTTAGCCTCACTCGGTTCCGCGATACTCACATACTTGTATCGTCCGACCAGCCTCCAGCGAATACACAACAACCTAATCAGACAGTACTTCACGAAGTTCGAACGGGAATATTTCGTCCCAAATAAGATGGTGGCCTATGTGTACCCATTGGATCGTTATTCTAAGTGTAACGTTGGTATTGCTGATAGGGAAAGAGACGCGGTCGAATCCGGGGATAATCGCTCGTCCGAACTAACGAGATCGAAATTGGGAATCGCCGAAGGCATGCGATTTATCAGCCGTCGTCTCGTCTCATCCCTGTCAGAGTCGACGGGGCAACAAGGAGCACTTCACGACGACATCCTACGTCTGACATCCTCCTTAAAATCATCCGCCGAGTCGATCGCTTTTGATTTTGGTACCTCCCCGAACTCCAACGGTGATGTGTTTGGTTCTCTCGCTAAACTGTACGCCTTTCATGTAAAAATTCATTCGATGCTGTGGGCGCGACATGCCAATCATCAGCATAAGCAGAACATCGAATTCACACTCGGTCAGGTAGTCAAGCACAAGATTTATGGATTCAGGGGTTTGGTCGTGGCATGGGATTCTAAGCCGAAGATGGATGTATCCAACTGGGATGGCTTGTCACACATCGAACGACCTCACGAGAAGCCGTTCTATCATATCTATCCAGACGTGAACGATTGCATAAGAGCATTTGGCGGCACTCGTAGCTTTCGATATGTCTGTCAAGATAATCTGGAGTTGAGCCCTAATAATGATCCCTTGGATTTTGAGGCGACTTTGGATCCTGATGAATGGAAATGGGATTGTGACAGAGGAAGATATACACCTTCGATAGAGATGAGAGTGAGTAGCTCTGCATCCGTTCTTCATCGCTCGTACGCTGATCATACATCTCTGACAAAAATCGTGCCAACATTTCGCCAGTTTTCATACGCAGAGGACTTAGGTGTGGACACATACATGTTGGAAGAAACCTATCGATGTTTGAGGGTACGTCTCGTCGATCTTCACATATGTTTGTTGTCTCGGACCCATTAAATGTCCCCTCTCCATGTGACTCGCACAAAATCAAAGGATACATTAAAAGAATGCATGCTAGGAATAAGAGATGGGAGTATAGATGGCGTATTCTCGATCGATGATCTATTTTATCAACTCAAGTTCGGTGCTGAAAATTTGGAAGATGCCACTATCGTTCAGGATATCATTAGCGAGCTCTGGAAGGAGTCGCCAAACTATGATTTAAGGAACAAGTTAGATTGTGGAATTTCCGATCTAATGGAAGGCAAACACGAGAGTGCATTGAGACGGTTCTCACAGATTGTTCAATCTGACCCTATGTATGGTGAGGCATGGAATAAGAAGGTGAGCTCATCTCTAAGAGATAGTTCGGTTTATATTAGCAACCACACTGGGTGGACTGTAGCGTTTGACCTGCCGAAACGTCTGATCCCCATTTCATCTTTAGGCCACAGTACTCTATATGATGGGGCAGACGGAGCACTCACTTAAATCAGCCGAGGAAGCTCTCAAAATTAATGGACGTAATTTTCAGGCTCTTGCCGGGATCGGACTCATAGAAATGGAGGAGTCACATTTTGAGAAAGCGATCCAATCATTCAGAGAGTGCCTCTCTATCAATCCGTGGATGGGATCAGTATCATCCAGACTGGCAGCGTGCCTCAGCAAAATAGACAATGGTTCCAGCTTGGTGAGGTGAAACGAATATGATTTGTTAATTTCGTGCTCACACGAGACCAAGGGATACGAACAGACCAACTTGGATGTGAAGGTCATAACGTCTGGCTGAAAAAAATGAAACTTCTACGAGGCTGATGAATACAAACAATTTCATCCCATGACAGCACAAAGCAAAACAATACTTTATTTGGAACAATACTTGTTTACAATATTAAATGGTATTTTCTTCTTTCGCAACTCTAGCTCCGTGCGCTGTTGCATCGCTTCAGATTACTGTCGCGAAAGAAACTGTTACAACATTGCGCCATTGTTTCAACCAAGTAGTCGCCACCCATCCATTTCGGGTGTTTTCCGTCGTTTGTACAAGAACTGGCCTGAAAATTGGGATAGAACGGATTATTCGCACCGCAAATTTCTACTGATGAAGGAAAGTAGGATGAGCAGCACTCGAATTTGCTGGATTTCATCATGTTTTGGGGGATCCATCGAGGGGCATTGCCATCATTGCGACAGCTTTCAGACCCAAAATCTGGGTAAATGTTCATGACGACATCCCAGTCACCAGTTAAATCGCCATTCGTTAAATTTAGGTCGAATTCTAAGGTTGGGCGTGTTGTTTGTTGAGATGTTTCTAATTGTGTTACCAATGTGGGCGTTGTCTCTGGGGTGATTGCATTGCCCTGAAGAGTTGGACTTAGAATTGGCGGTGGATTTAGAGATGAAATTGATGGTGGAGATGAAGATGATATCGTCGGTGGAGTGGGAGATGATATCGGCGGTGGAGTTGGGGATGGCGTTGCGTCCGGTGGAGTTGGAGATGAATTTGACGGTGGAGTTGGAGATGAACTCGGCAATAAAATTGGAGGTGAAATTGGCGGTGGAGTTGGAGATGGCGTTGCGTTTGGTGGAGTTGGAGAAGAATTCGGCGGTGGAGTTGGAGATGAACTCGGCAATGAAATTGAAGGTGAAATTGGCGGTGGAGTAGGAGATGACGTTGAGTCTGGTGGCTTGCAATAGTTCTTCGCACAACACTCCGCTTCAGTTAGGAAGAACGTAGAAATATAAAACGGTGGGGGGCTTGCTGAAGTACATAAATTGATACTCGGATACCACGTCCCTTCCTCTTTTACATCGTTGCCGCCGTTGTTGGCGGCACTGTTTGTTGTAGAAACAGATTCACATTTGACAGCGGGATCGTTTAGCTTGCTATTCATCGCATCCAGGAGGGGCGTAGTGCCATCTAGAAGAAGGTCACCAGAAATCTCCCAAATGATGAAACCATTGAGTTTATTATTCACAGCATATTCAGTCTTGTCACAGATGGCACGTTCGTCGTCATACGAAAGGAAGCCAGCGTATGAGTATGCGTACGCAGTATGGGTTTGATTGTCCCAAGCGGTCGTGAATGAGGACAACTTTTCGAGAATGTTAAAATCTAAGGTAAAATATTCGAGAGGGCGAACTAGCTTTGATTAATGACAGGAGGGTGGCGAACTCACACGGCAAAACAGTCGATGGACTCACACTGTGGAGAACCTTCATCGTCGCCCCAGGTAGCAAGATCCGGGGCCATGCTATGGCGCTGACCGAATCCAGTGATGGAACTTCCGGCGAAACTTCTTCCATAAAACGGAAGGCCGATGTTGCTGCGTCAGAGAAGTCAAGGTAAGGAAAGTTGCGCGAAGCAATAACCAATGCCCCATTAATAACGAGAATGATTTTTTTTAATCCGAAACGAAGATTGAATGCAATGTCAACGGAATTATCAACCCATGCTTCTATCAAAACTCACATTTGTTCGGGACGCCCTCCACCCTTCTTCCATAACTCGACACAAGAATGAACTGACAAGTCTGGACTTCCAGTCATATCGTACAAAGGTGCATTGGGACCAGTCACTTTGTTCCAAGTCCTGAATTGCAAAAAGATAACAATTATGGCGAGGGTCGAGGGCATTAGATCAATGTGAACACTGTAGCGATACGAGCTTAAAACTTAACCCCCCCCAACCTCTCTCCCCTCTCGCTAGCTACACATTGACTATACTCACCCGTGAAAATCATAAGTCATCAAATTAAGTTCATCCAAGTAATCTTTCACCACATTAATCTGAATGTTCTGAATCAGATCAGGACCACATGGCAACGCGGCAGTCAATCCATATTTTCGACTGTTTTTCTTCCCCAGTGCATCAAGCGCCTTCCTAATCTCCATGAGGAATAAGCTGTAATTCACGGTATCTGCAGGAGTACCCTTGTGTTCCTTATATCCGGGATATTCCCAGCTATTTCACGAACGAATAGTTTTGTGCGAAAGTAGAGATGAGAAAAACGCTTCAAGGAAAACAGAGTCGATTCGACTGTCGTGGCATTCTTCCCCCCGGGGGGGGGGGGGGGGGGGATACTCACTCAATATCGATCCCATCAAAATCGTAAGTCTCGATCAACTTGACACAATTATTCGCGAATGCCACTCGCGCCGTCGGGTTCGCGGCCAATGCCGGAAAGAGATTGCTCAGCGTCCATCCGCCGATGGACGGGTACACCTCCACGCCATCAGCGTGAGCCTGCTCTATCAGACCCGTCTCGGTCTTGCGAGCGGAGCAAGCCGGCGGTTTACCAGCCACATTCCACGAGCAGTACAGCGGATCTCCCGGGGCGGGGTTCCAATTCTGGTCGCCGTACAAAACGTTGGGATCTGCCCACGAATCGGTGCCAAATATATCGCCTTTCGCGTTGGGTTGGAAGAAGGCAAAGTTGTATCGCGTAACCTTGGTGTGATCGAGATTGGACGGCTTGGCCTCACTGTCGCGGTCGTACCATTGCCTTCGGGGAAGACAAGGGAAGAGACATCCGCACATGGGGGGGGTGGCGATTTGCGAAAGACGACGGAGATAAGCGTATTACATGGGGCGGACGTGTCAACCCAGAGTTCCTTGATCGACGGGCGAGATACAAACTCACCAGGATGCGTAGTATGCGATAACCGTCTTCCCGTGGGCTTCCTTGCGCTTGGTCCATGCATCGACCGAGGTCGGAATGACGACGAGGATGATGGCCGCTGCTAGGATCACGTTCATGCTCATAATGAATCGTGTGCCTTTGCCCTGGATGGATGAGAGCGCGCGGGGTAGTATCGTTGGCCGAGATGGAGAGGTAGTAATGATGGTACAGGTAGATCACAGAAGTAAAAACACACTAAAGCTCACATGAATGAAGAAAGGAAGAGACGGTTCAGGTAAGCCCCCAAGTGACTCGAATAGCGTCAAATTTAGACTGGCCCCAAAACATATCAAGGTCATTTTGTAAAAGCAGTCACCCCCCGCCTCTACCTAGAGGGCTCTGGGGCGCGTTTTAAAATTTTCTGTCCTCGATTAAAAAGTAAAAAAATAATAACGGAAAATAATTCCTTCGCAAGTGGCCGTACCGATTCTGCCCTCGTCGCTCTCGTTCGTCGGACTCGATGAATAGACCAAATAATGGGACACACGCTCGAGATGGCGTGGATCCCGAGCTACGAATCGATGCCGTCAAGAGGGGAAAATCTCTCGATTTGAAATTGCCGGTGCCCAAACAAGCGACGGAACCACCACCGTCATCGTCGACTTCCGATCGTGAACGCCCCGAGGACGTAAGCTCCGATGAAGATCAGGCAGAGTTGGACGATCGATCGGACTACATTCCACGATGGGCCCGCAGTTCAAAATCGAAGAATTATGGCGATGACGACGACCCCGAGCGGCAGGAGGAATCGTCGATTGACGCGATCGACGATGATAACGTTGCTCTAATCGATGATCTGCCGTCTTTTGCCGATGAGGCGTCGAAGGCATTGTACAGAGAGATTAAGCTGCTAGAGCGACAAAGAGATGAGGCGGCGAGATTGGACGGATCCAACAAGGAACGCCTCAGCATCATCAATGATCATCTTCGTAGCATCCGTCAGGAAATCGATCACACCAATTCTCTAGTTGCGGCCAAAAAGAGCGAAGTTAGTACCGAAGAGCATTTGCTATCGCTCTCACAGAGAGAATTGGGACAAACTCTTCGTGATATATCCGCCATCGAGAGCGGTAATCTCGCAACACTGAACAATATCAACAGCATGCGGAGTCAAATAAAGACAGCAGAAGATGAATTGGAAAAGCTTAAGACAGATCTCAACTGGAATCAAGAGGAGCTTGAGCAATGGGCAACCGCCGCGACGAAAAAGGAAGCGGAAAGTCTGGCGCTGCAGAAATATGCTTTGTCCGATGAACTCAAAATAAAAGAGCTCACCCTTACCATCGAGGACCTGACAAAGCTATCGGTTGAAAAGAAAGCGCTGCTGGAAAATGAGGTGACCGAAACAAAAGCGAACCAAAGTGAGCTCGAAAAATTGGCTGAGCGATTCAAAAGCCGTCACGATGAAAGGAGGCAACTTCTCCAACAGTGGAAAGATACGATAAAATCGATGAATGATAGGGATGAGGCGATTAACGCATTAGCAGAGCAGTATGCTGGACTTGCTCAAAAGGAAGACAACTTAAAGAACGCCTTATACACGAATAAAGATCAATATCTGCATCTTGAGGTGAGATCGTCTCATATCATCTTCTCATCTTGTCAAGAATACTACCCCCCCCCTTTGCGCTCACATCGTGACGTCAATTTTTCTAGAATGAGAGAGACGGCGTACAAAATGACATTGATTACAAAGAGCGCCTTTTGCAAACTAAGCGACAAGAGTTATCCTTGCTTCAAGAAAGTGAGAACTCGCTTAAAGATGAGGCGGGATCTCTTCGGAGAGAAAACGCAATGGTGGTAGCATCAGTTGAGAATCGAAGAGCAGAAAAGAAAAGGGCGCAGAATGGTCTCGAGGACAAGCAGGAACGTGTTGGAGTGCTGACCAAACAGCTGGACGATATCAAGGACAAACTCAGGAACGAAAAAGTCGACACAAGTTCGGAGGAACAACGTGCTGAATCGATCGAGAAGTCGGTGGCAAATCGCGAGAAGGAGCTTCAACAAGCGGAGAAGAACATTTCGGAACTCAAAAAGAATATGTACAAGGAATCTCAGAGGCTCGCGGACCTAAGAAAGAAAGAGACCGACTTGATCGCAAAAATCCGTGGCACACAGACTAGTATCAAGAATTTTACCTCGAAAGCGAGTGAGCTTGAGAACAAGCGCGCTAGGCATGAAGAGTTGCTAGATAATGCAAACTTCAAGCTTCAACAAATGGAGACGAAAATTGCACGTGGACTAGGTGAGCGCTCAAACGAGGAACAGAAGAAGTTGAATGCAAGAATAGAAGCTCTCAAGAAGGAGCTTGAGTCTGAAAGGCAGAACAAGCTCGTTTTAATTCAGCAACAGCGAAAGCTCCAGACAGAACTGCGATCATTGAGTAAAAAGTGCGAATCAACCGAGTCGAAATACAACGAGACCGTGCTAATGTGTGATGCCGCTGAACTAGAGATTTGCGCATGCGAGCAAAGCTTAAGAGAGATAGTAGCTAAAAAGGAAGAGGCGATGGTGTCGCATGATGTGACTCTCCTAGAGGTCAGACGCCTCAGAGATTCGTTGCGCGATCTCCTAGAGGAGATATACTCCTTAAAAGAGCACGCCGAAACGTCTGCGTCGTCTATGCAAGAGAAGAAGGAGCAAATAATCCGCACCAATGAAGGTAAAATAGCCCAGCTCCGCGCTTCAAAAGATGAACGCCACAAATCTGCAATCGCTCTCGGGAAGCTCAAGATTGTTCTTGACAAGACCAAGGCGAAGTATGACATGGTCAGCGTGGTCAATGCTAAGAAGGGAGAGGGAGAAGGATTCGAGTCACCAGAGCTCAAACTTATACTGGCAGCCCAAAGAAGAGAGGAGCTGCAGCAAGAAGGTGACAAGCTCGATGAGTCAATCCAAAAGAAGGAGAAGGAGATCAAGTCATTGGAAAAGGCTCTTATGCGGCTCAAAGAACTGAATACCAATTTTCGTTCGTCATTTTCACGAGCCGACACGAGTGGGGCCAACGCCCAGAAACTACTGGAACTTGAAAACAAAGTCCAAGTGACCGAAGATACATTGGTCCGAGTCAGGAAGGAGCTGCAGGTATTGCAAAAATCACTAACAGAGGACAAATCGAAACTTGACCACATGATGGGACAGATCGCGAGTAACGAAAAAAGGAATAGCGAGTTGCGGCTTGCGAAGACACATTTCGAAGACGAGGCGAATGCAGCAAAAGGCACCCTCGATGAGTGTAGCGTGAAGGTATCGGCCTATCAAAGTTTATCTCATCAATCGAGGTGGGAGCTGCAATATAAAAAATTCTATGTCGAACTACTCTCTCTTCAAGCAGATCGTATCATGCAATTGCTAATTAATCTGGGCGAGGAGTTCCCTGACTTGCGTGATGATATTTTGACTGACATGAAGAGGATGGGTGTGTAGACGTCTCGTCCGACGGCATCGCCTGACCTGCTGCGCTCTCGATGAACTGGCACATTATCTTTGCTTTTGAATGACGCTTTCTCATGAGCGCAGAATATAATGTACAGTTCTATTACGATGTAACCCCCCCTGACTGTGCTTCTTCCATACTCCATTCCTGTATGATGCGCGCGTTCTCTTTACGGTAGCAATGCTTTGTAGTGAGTTTCTGGTCAATACAGTGAGTAATGGAACAAACTATAAATATTAGACATTTGACGACCAAGAAGTCGATGACGCAGATGCTACTTAGGGCATTTTCAGATGTCCACTGCCCGTGTCTTTTCGGGAGACGGCATAGGAGGAATTAATTGACTTTCATCCATTTCTTCTGCACTGGCCATCTCAGAAAACTTGCCACTAGTTTTACGTGCGATGTAATCCGCCTTTGCGTCTTGATCCTTCTCACGCAACGTCTGAGAGACCTTCTCGGCAGCACGCTTGTCCCCCACGTCTTCCCATCGCCCCGCTCCTTGGTTGTAGCGCAAGAAGCGACTGGGCTGATTAGCTCTGCGGAGTGCGCTCACAATCGACTTGGACACCTGGGGCTTGTCGACCTTTTTAGCCTGATTGTAGGCGTGCCGATATTTGTTGACGATCTCGCGAAGTCTCACGTTTCCGGGGTGATGATTTGTCCTTCCTCCCCTGCCAAAAAGAACATCTTCATCCCTAGGGTAAAAACCAGTCAAGTCGTGCATCTTTGAAGGCTTCCTTGTTTCGAAGACTGCAACCGGCGGCACTTCAATATGAGACATGTCCATGGGCGCAGTCTCAATAGCCACGACAGGTTGCTGTTGTGGCGGTAATACAGAACCACCTTCCTCGGACTTGACCTTTTTCATCAAAGGAGACTCTGCGTTATCATCCACCCGAATGCCCTCGTCAGCAGCACCGCGCTTTTTTGGTTTCTCTGGAATAGTGGTTCTTGTGGTCTCTACCACATTTTGATCAGTCGACATGTCCATGGTCATCACAGCTGCAACATGAGACTGTGGGCCATTCTTATCCTGCCGCATCGAGCTCCACCGAGTCTTCTCCCTCAAGGCCTGAGATGCCTTCCACGCTGCCTGCTTGTCACTGACCTGGTGCCACTTTCCATCCTCACCCTTCCTCAGGAACCGCCCAGGATTCAATCCTGTTCTTATGGCTTTGACGATACGACGCGCCACGTTTGGTTTTTCTGTCTTATGAGCTTGAATGTAGTCCTGACGATGGATGCTTATGATGTCTCGGTATCGCAAATTGCCTATGTGGTGGTTGGTGAGTCCGCCCCTACCGAAAAGGACATCCTGTGGACGTGCAGGTGAGGGATGCAAAAATTACACAAGTGATAAGAGTCATAAAAGCACACACACACTTGAACGCAAATCGGGGTGCAAAGCAAGAGTCGAATCACCTGATCGGTTATCACAATATCCCCCTCAAAAGCTACCAGTGAGACCATGGATTCGTGGCCTGGTTCGGAAGATGGCTCTGATTCTGGCTCGGGCATTAGCACCGCACCTAGAGGAGACGGTGGTGGAATCGGATCCCCCTCTCCATCTGCTGCCACCTTTACCATGCTCGCGTTGTTACTCAGCGCGACGGCTGGTTGTTCCGTCGTCAGGGTGTTTACATCTTCCCTATTGATAACCGCCAGATCCATTTTTTTTTTTACCCCCAGAGAAAGAGATTTTTTAGCGCAATCAATCACTCTCTCTCGTATGGACTTGTCTCCCGGGGAGGCAACGCTCTCTTGATTGAATTGTGTTCGGTGATTCACGGGTTGAAAATGGCGAACTCGTTTTATTATTTATTTTATTTCTGAGAGGTTTTTTGCTGCAGGAGAGAGGAGTGTGATTTTTTTTGGGAGATTGACTCATATACCTGGCTTTAGTAAAACACCCTATCGTAGGACAGCTATATCTTTTCAACCTATCGTAGAGCAGGCAAAAAAAGAATACCAAAAGTTGCTATCACAGAGCAACACGGCCATTTGTCAATATCCTTCGCAATATCCCTAACTGGGCTAAACTTCA
>JALLPB010000405.1:0-22661 GCA_036939975.1 Cyclostephanos tholiformis | reverse complement strand
CACCCACCTCAAAGGTACCTCAGCAGCACCTTCTTACTTAACAACATCACTCATTTATTCCACTAAATCAACAACTCCAACCAGCCCATCCCATGGCCCTCCACCTCCACCACCCCAGCCACCACCGGCCCCTAACATTACTTCCTCCGTCGGGGTATCAGATACTAACTTTGCATCCATCACATCATTTCGACTGAAAGGCAGGAGGGCACGGTGTAAATTGGTCGTCATTGGCAGTTCACTTGGCAAAACCAAAGAGCCATCCAAACAGCTAATGAAAAAGCAATCCAAATGCCCACCATTAAATCAACAACTTCAACCAGGCCATCCCATGGCTCTCTACCTCCTCCTCCACCCCAGCCACCACCGGCTCCTAACATTCCTCCCCCCATCGGGGTATCAGATACTAACTCCGCATCCATCACATCATTTCAACTGAAGAGCAGGAGTGCATGGTTTAAACTCATCATCATCGGCAGTTCACGGCCACTTGGCTAAAACAAAGAGCCTATCGAACAGCTAATGAAAAAGCCCCTTGGTGTGCGCTGATTTCACTGGCGCTGTCTCCGCGGCAAAAATTGCTTGCATTGCAAAACAACCAGGCATATATCACAATGATGGGCTTTGACTGCCTGTCATTTGACAGGATCCTCGATAAGTTCGGTCCAATGTTTTCCGGACACACACCTTTCGATGAGTCCGGGATGATTGTTGAGTTCAACTACACCCGTGGGCAAAAGAGGGTAGTTCAGCCTGCGGATTGCCTTGGGCTTGTTTTGGTTTGGACGCACACCAGGGGCTCACTTAATGTTTTACAACTTGTTTTTGGACTGACCTTATCAAACCTGTCTGTTTATCTGAGATTCGGCATCAGGTTAATGGTGGAGATGTTCAAAAACGATCTGCTAGCAAGAGTTGCTATCCCCTGCAATAATGATATTGAATTGTTCAAGGCACAGGGGTCTGGTGGGATGGGAAAATCAGGTCCTGGTTCTTTGTGAAACAGGTCCCAGCGACGAGGAGTTCGCGCAATCAACCTGCCGGGACTCTTGAAACTTGTACGGTGAATGTGACAAAAGCGACGAGTGAGGAGATGTATATTAGCAAATTACTTCCAGCTATAATGGAAAAATGGCCAGCATGGGAGGATTGTGTCATCAAAATTCAACTTGACAATGCACCGGTGCATCCCCAGCCAGGAAGGTTGGGCAAATGATTCATCCAGAATCTTGAACAGGTGGGAGACAAAGCCGGTTGAGATATCAACTTCATCACCCAGCTGGCAAAGTCACCCGACATGATTTTGCTGGATCTTGCCTTTTTTCGCACAATTCAGATGGTGCAGTATTCGAAACCCATAGAGAACCTTGATGAGCTGATTGCCAACATTGAGAAGGCATATGCCAAACTTCAATGGTGCAGATTGAAATGAATTCCGTCCTCCTTTCTGCCGACGGCAACCAATACAAACTCTTGCACATTGGCAAGATGCAAATCGCTTGCGTTCTTGGCAAAGACTTCCCAATGCATCTACCATGCCAAGCACTCATTGCTGGCGCCGACATCAATGAAGCCACAATCACTGCTTTCATCGCCACTGACAAGGAAGCAAATGGTAAGCTCACATGTCCTCATGTCATTTTTCCTTCACCACGATTCTACTACTTCCGCAGTCTCAACAATTTTTTTGATTGTTGCATCGTCACCATTGCAGTGGCCATGGCCACAGTCGCCCACCTTGACTTGATTGAAGACAAAGAACAAGAAGAGTTGATTGTTGAGTTTGATGGCTGTCCCTCACTGGATCCAATGTGCCAGCAAGCGATGGCTCTGATGCAGATGCACAATGCGATGGCCCCGACAATGCACACAATCATCGTGACGATGCTGCCGACGGAAGTAGCATGGATGGGCTCCGCCGGATGGGATGGCGGCTCCATCGATTGGATGTATTGGAGGACATTTTCCACAACTTTGTAGGCAAAGTCGAGTGGGGTAACAAGGATTATGACCACAATTTTGAGGTAGGGGATGATAGGAAGTACGCCCCAGATGAGTAGCTTCCCATCGGATGTGCCAGTCACCTGTTCTTGGAGGACAAAGAGCGGGAAAATAGAGGGCCAACATGCGATCCATCGTAATACTCTTTTTTAGTACTATATCTAGGTGCGAGGTGTGCATCAGTTGGGTCAGGTTCCTTTCTTGCGAAAAAAGCTGAACTAAGTTTTGGCAAAGGTGATTCGCAATGTAGGAATCTGTTAAAACATAGTATAAAAATATATATGAAAAAATGTTGTACAGTCTGTACGTCAAAATATGAAAATATGTGGAACAGAGTAGTAAATAATTTATGGCTATTGATTTTACATTCTTCCTCCAGCCTTTAGTTTCAGCCTCAAGTCTGCCCTTTACTTCATTTGCAGACTTAGTGAGGCTGGGAGACATTCTTGCTCTTTTTAACTTTGATATCTGGGGATTCCTTCGTACGTCTTACGGGAACCTTACTGGTTACTGGGAATGTCTTGATCTCGTTTCTCCCCCATCTCACTTTAGGTTTGCTTCCACTCAGATTATACATAATCTGAGAGACACACAGGATGGGCTCCCTGGTCGGCGTAGCGCGTGTTGCACGTCTTGTTTAGTCTGATCGCCAACACATGATGTTCATACCCGCCCCGCCCTCAACAACTGGAAAGATCAGTCAATAACATCTTTTCTCTTGAGACACCCATCAATATGTCGTACCCAATATCGTTCTACACAGGAATGAGTACTGGAAAGTGTCTCGACTACATCGCATTTGGATCCCTTAATTAAAAATGCAAACCACCAAAAACATGCGAACCTCTTCCATGTCTGATCTTTCATCTCTCTCTGTTTCTGTGTCTCAACCACAAACCACGAACCACGAACGACGCAGCTTTTTGTCATGTGATCGTCAACTCTTCTTGAACGACCGATGGGGGGCTGACCCATCGGTCGCATTTACTTTCCAACCAGTCACGATCGTATTTACTTTGAAACGATTCGATGCTGTATGTGAACTATTTGCGATCTCACAAAATCTTTCTCATTCAACGAGAACCTCTCCACCCGTGAAAAGCAAAGAATTAAGAAACAACCCGACCACAACTCCACATCCTATTAGATTTAACAACCATGATCTTCCTTCCCGAGATTATCGCCACCTTTGTCGTCACGAGCTTACTCGTCGTCCATCTCGGATATCATCCAGGTGTCGACGCCCACGGTTATCTCAAAACGCCCCGTTCGAGGAACTACCGTGCCTCGATTGACCCCAAGTACTTTGGCGGGTAAGTATTATACAATTTAGTGATCCGAGCATGATTACCAATAATATTACTCGTCCACACTTATCACACTTCGTTGTCACTATTCAATGCGCAGGACGGCCACCGATCCAGCTCCAGAGAACTGGTAAGAAACAAATAGCGTGCTTTGTTCTTTCTTCTACCAATTGAAATTGCGACTGCCTACCTAGCTAGGTACATATCTCATTTTTTACTTGTCATATCATCATCGCTTTATGTCTTCCCTTCGCTCGTGTCAGTCCCCACTGCCTCAACATCGGCGGTACGGAAGCTCGCTGCGGCAAAGTTGGTGCGAATACCTTACACATGTGTATTCTAACTTGCACTATCACAAATTACTTACATCTTATCTTCTCTCGAATCAATTACGTTTCAGGCGACCACAACTACGACTATCCCCCAAATGCAATTGGTGGTGTCCTACCTCCATTGGTCCAAGAATGCTACGGAGAAGGGGCCATCATTGACATCGAAAGTGTGCTCACTGCCCATCACATGGGTCACTTCGAAGTCAAATCCTGTGTCATTTCTCCCGGCGAAGTGTCTACACAGGAATGCTTTGATGCCTATCCTCTCACTTTCATCTCGGACGAGTTGTATGGCGCGCCCCCCCATCCGCTTTATCCGGGAAGGGCTTACATCCCCAGGACGGATTATCCCGGAGGGTTGGCAAGATCGACCAACGGCGATTACCTCTTCCACCATCGATTTAGGCTTCCCGCCGGTATTCGTGGAGATCTCGTACTACTTCAGTGGTACTACGTGACTGCAAACAGCTGGTAAGTTATTACCCAGCCCCTGCATGTGACAGTGCGAGGTCTTTCCAATAATTCGCTCAAATAATTATCATCATCCTTTTTTCAGCACGAGTGTGGGTTACGACACATATGCTTGGCCAGTTGGTTTCCATCCCGGTAATGTTCCCGTTTGCGAAGTGATCCCCCCCGATGGGCGTGGAGTGCCGGAGCAGGTACGTGCATTCGGCCGGAACGCTATGCAATCTAAATTATTGACATTTTCACAACTCATTTTGAACGCGACGTCTCTCTCGCTCTAGTTTTGGAACTGTGCCGAGGTATCAATCAAGGTTGATAATGGTTGTGGTGATCCTCCCTCACCTGTGGCGGCCATTCCCACCCTCATTCCCACATCCCTGCCTACGGCTTACCAGCAAACTAGTACTACTTCCACCGTCACATCAACTTCGATGAATACAGGAGCCACAGTGACAACCACCAGCACAATTACTTCTTCGACTATTCCAAACTCCAGTTGTGTGTCGGCGACTGCGACATGTGGAATCAACAAGCCCTGCGCCGACGGGATGTGCTGTAGCCAATGGGGATACTGTGGAACTTCCGAGGCATACTGCGGGACTTGCTGCCAAAATGGCAATTGCCTTGACCTGCCCAAGACAAATGCACCGTCTAGAAAGCCCGTGCAACCAGCGACTGGTTTACCAACGATTGCCACCTCTTCCTGCCAGACATGTCCATTGGGAGCCACTGGATTATATGCAATGAATAACTGCGCAGGCTTCCGCCAATGCATCTCGGGCGAGTCCATGGCAACCTACGCCTGTAGCGCCGGAACCCTCTTCGATGAAAAATTGGGTGTGTGCAATTGGTCTGCGGATGTGAACTGCCACTGCAATGCAGCCATTGGGGAAGTGAATCCCACGGTATCCCCAACGAGCAAACCGACAGAGCAGCCGACTTCAGGAACGACGATGGTAGTAAGTCCAACCACCAAGCCTACGACGGCAAAGGCAACAACTATCGCGCCTACCACCAATCCAACAACATACACCCCCACCACGAAACCAACCACCTCGAAACCCACTTCGAAACCAACAACATCTGCTCCCACCTCGAAGCCCACTACATCCAACCCCACTACGCCGTCAACTCCAAAGCCAACAACACTCAAGCCTATGACAACCAAGCCGTCCACTAACTCGACGACAACTTCGAAGCCTCAACTCCTCCCGACATCATCGCCAATAATGGCTCCAACTTCAAGTACAGCTGCAGCAGTCGAAGCTGTACTTGAAGCTCATAAAGATGGCATTGATAATAACATCCTTCTTTACCAGACTCCGCAAAGTGTGTGGATACCATCTACGGTGTACCGGTACAAAGATCTGTTGGATGGACTCCGTGTGATGTACAATGATGGAGTTGCAAACAAGTACTTCTACATGGGCGATGACAGTCCTAAGGGCCACCTTTACGGCCTCGTCAATATTGCTGCTTTTTTGGCCCAGTCCATTAAGGAGACAATCCAATATAATGCCTGCGATGAAAATTCGTGGGACCTAGTCAATGGCAAGTACGCTTTGTCAAATTCTTGCGGCCAGCTCGGTCAGTCATACCAAGATTACAAGTGCTCTGAGAGTGAAGCTCATATGGAGTGTCCTATAAATCTAAACATGGAGATTAGGGCAACTACTAACGCCAAGTGGTGCGTCGCTGTTCATAACCTTGCCGTTGTCCTCCTCATTCTGATCTTTGGTGTGGCCGTGCCCATGTTCCGCCTAATTCATTTGATTTTTTCTCTTTGCCGTCGATCTAGGTATGGAGCCCCAGGTCCACTATTCTGTGGACCGAAGGCGAAGTACCCATTCACAGGCTTTTGGGACTATGCGAAAGAATGCAACAAACCTTGGGCGAGTCCTCCTGAGACATGTGATGTTTACGAGGGCCAAAAGGCAGGAGGTTTCGATAACTCATCGCCAGTTCCAAATTCAATGGGTCGTACGGATGTTGAGGGCTGCTGCTTCTGGGGGAGGGGTGTGATTCAAACTACGGTACGTCTACACGTTGACATCTTCATTGCATTCCTATGTTGCATCTGTTTTTCGTATGTTACTAATTTGATTTGTGAAAAAGGGTGTCTGTAATTTTGGCAAGCTGAATTACTACCTCGGCAAGCGTGCGAAAGATGAGGGCCGTGAAAGCCGATACCCCGACATCAACTTTTGCGAGCAACCTAACGCCATCTGTGACAGCGAGGAACATAAGGAGTTGAAATGGATCGCTGGGATGTTTTACTGGGTGGAATCTCTTCAGAGCTACAATGTCGGGGGCTGGGATTACTTATCTGAACTCAAGAAGTTCGTTGACAGTGGATTGAAAGGGAATAACTTCATTGATGCTGTGAGTGGGATCGTCAATAGAGGCTGCCACAACCCTCCCTGCGCCGCTGGGCCCGTTGATGGGCTGTCTGATAGAAGTGGGAATTTTTTCAAGATTTTGAAAGAACTTGGCCTAGTGACCATTTTCTGAGGCATCGCTTCGTATAATCTCGTGAGAATCGTCCGCAGATCTATCGAGGACCTTTCATCTATTGAGAACTAGTTGAGCGTATTTAGGGAAATGTTGAATTCGCACTTCAAGATACCACTTGTAAAACCTTTCTGTGCAAGGACTCGAGACTAGGGGGGAGTGTGATGACTAGTAAACGTTCGTAGATAATCACCCGTCAGGTAGGGTATCACAGTCTACATCCATTCAGTACCTTTTGTCCCACCCGCCACTTGGACGAAAGATTGTGGCCTTCTCCGGATATTGACGGAAAGTGTTGCAGAGGATTTCGCCCATAGACGGTCGAATGCGATGACGATTTGTCGAAAAACTGTAATTGTTGAACATGTATTTACGTGCGAGGGGATATAATTATCAGCTAGAGATTGGTCCCCCTCCCGCACCAACCGTAATCGCATTGATTTCTAGTGAAGGTGAATGCCCCATAGCTCTCTACTCGCTTTTATACCATACACGTCTTCCCTCACGGGAGTACATTGTCGTAACCGATGAAGACCCGAAATGAAGGATTTGTTCAAGTGACTCCACCGTACACCATAGACATTCATCAGTCATCGACCGAATTTCACGACCAAAGAGTCTCAACCTCCCTCTTTACCTTCTTTTCTATCGCTAGCCTAACGAACGCCGAAATCGCCGGGGCACTGTAGGTATTCGAATATTCGATAGTCGATAGCAGACCATCAAGCGATATCGGCGAGCCGAAGGTGTGCATCGCGACCACGATCGCACCGTCACCGATATTGTTTGGGGCATCGCCATCCGAGGAGGCGGAGGACGCATTCGTGACGAGTACCACGATGCCGCGATTGCCGTTTCCTGACTCCTCCTCCGCGGTTGGATCGAGCCAAACTGTCGTGGTGTCTTCGCCATCATCATAAACGTCCTCATCGTCAAACACGGCGCACGTCGTCGCCACGGGCACCCCCCTCATCGCTATCCCTGCGTCCAACAATGCCAATAATGCGCAGTTGATGGCGCTGCCCAACGTGCTCCCGTCGGCCTGGACTATCTGCACTATGACCTGTATGACGCATCGGGGATAACTCTCAAGCAATACGCAATGGGAAAGCGCATCCTTTACGAATCGCTCCAATTCCCTTTCGGTCGCTCCGAGTCCCGGCGGGAGCGGCGGGAGATTCTTCCTACTCGCATTCGACGACGCCGTGGCGCATACTACGTCTTCCCCCTCTACCCCCCCTCCGGCTCCCCCCACCATCCCGCCGCCACCGGTCGACGATGCTATCAATCCCCTCGAGAACGCCACGCTCAATGCGCATTTATCGTGTCTCTCATATCTCGCATTACGCGGCATGGTCGGCCCGTGTATCGCGCACAGTACGTGGGTATTGCCGACGCGGAGGGACGCCGAGCCGTCCGGACGTGATAACGACGAGAGCTCCGCGGACATTGGACGCAACGTCGTGGGACTACGTCCAGATGGACGATGTCGTCGGCGGCGGCGTAGGGGGGTGAGAATTTGCTCATTCTGCTGGTGCTGGTGCTGGTGCTGATGCTGATGCGAGACGCCGTCCCCGACGGCGTCTTTGTTGGTAACATCGCCATTCGTCATGTTGATTTGGGGGGGGGGGGGAGATGAATGGTTTTCATCGCCGACTTTTTTCAATATGGGTTTTTGGCGGTTGCTAGCCCGCGCAAAAAAGATACCAAATCTCTGGGTTTTCAGCAACCAACATACTGTTCATGGTTTTACTTGAATTCATAGTTTGTTCGAAGGGGTCAATCTCAGCAAATATAGCTCGGATAATGTGATAATTTGACTATGGCTGTAGCCCACGATGTTGGTCTCATTATCCCCCAAAGAGGCTGGCGGCATTATAAACTCTGGGTGGGGCCATGATCTTGCTCCATCATGGTTGTGTTGTTGTGTCATTCTGAAGTGACGGGACCATTTCTATGGTAGACATCAGGAATAGGTAGGTACCTTACCAAAAATTGGCAAGACCTAATTTTCACCGTGGCATGAACAGCTCTCCCTGCGGGCATCACCACAAGGCCCGATTCTTCCACCCAAACAGGTGACAAAATTAGGGCAAAATGTTTGACTGGTGTTCTTGGATTGCTAACAGAAAGCCTGAGAGCTGTTTTATCATGCACATCCCCAAAACTGACAATGGCAGAGTGTTTTGCACATAGCCAAGAAGTCCTTTCATGTGAATGTTGTCCCCCGCTCAGCGTGGAGTTAATACGATGCAGCAAAATTGACCTGCTGTACCTGCCAAAATTGATGAATTTGGCTGCTGGTTGTGATGTTGAGTGATTGTTTGATACTCACCAATGGGATGAGAATGCTGAGACCAATATGAATAAGCTTGACCACGTCCAGATATTCTTTGTCTTAGAGAAGTACATCCGCAACATCATCATTCCCAGGATGAATGAGGTCCTTGGAAAGCCACTGACATTGGAAGAGTTTTACAACTGGCTAGGTTGCATCTTTTTCATGGCACACTTCTCAGGAATTGTGGATTGGGATGAATGGTGGTCGTTGGCTTCAATTAATATGTTCAAGGGTGTTTCATTTTGATTCAATGCATTCTTCACGAGGACTCAAGCTAACTCACAGCATCTTCTAAACTGCAAAAGCTGAGCCGTTGCTTTCTGTGGACAAGTTCCATAAGATTTGGGCATTGATTGCGGCATTTAACCAGCACTACCTTGGCAAGTATTCTCCAGGCTTGCTGAACTGTATTGACAAATTGATGAACAGTTGGCTGAACAAGTACTGTCTGGGGGGGTCAATGGTTGTCTGTCCCCAGAAGCCATGACTGTTTAGGAAGGAGTATTATTTCATTGTGGATGGCAACATGAACTACTACTCTAACCCAATCATGTTGTTAGTGTGATTGGTGGAGGGGAAGGATTGTCTAAAGTTGGGAAATGGGAGGTTTATCTATCCGTCAAAGTGGGAGGACAAGGGGTACAAGAAAACAGTTGAACTGCTCCTGGACAAGACCAAGCAGCTTCACGAAGCAGGGAATGTGGTGATGGGGATAACTGCTTCTGTGTGACAAAGGGGGTGACAGTGCTTAATGACCATGGAGTTTATGGACAGTCCCCCATCAAAACGTGGAGATACTGGCCGAAGAGGAGTATCCTGGGCGACTATTTCAACAACCACACGTTGAGGAAATATCTAGGTGAGATAGAGTCCTACTATGTGGAAACAAGTGATTATGTGCATTTTTTTCTTCATTGCTGCAAGGTTGCCAATTATACAACAAAAATAATGTCGTTACACGGCACCCTCAACTAGAACCGAGATCGTATAACCTGGCAAAAGGTAGATGGTCAGTGGAAATGATTCAAATATACCAAGCCATTCAGTGGACATAATAAAAGGATGCATTGGGTGGACAACATAAACAAACGTTGCCACACTCCAATTTTGTTGGAGATTGTGACGACAGAGAGGTCAGACACGATCTTTTTCTCTTGAATCATACATATCATATTGCCACCCTTCATTGTGTCATACCCACACCGACTTTACATTGATAATCTTGCCACCTCATAAAAACTAAGGACTAAAAAATGACCCGACCACAATTCTACATCCTGAGGTTGATCGCATTCGCACTTCAAAATGCCACTTAAAGTGAAAATTGCCATGGTCCAGAGATGGATTCAACTTAAGATCAATTCTTTTTCCAGAACAATCTGTAAACCAAATCACCTCTCCCTCACTAATCTACGACAGTATAGATCCGCCTCTCTGATAGGCTCTGGGATACGAGTGACGCACAAACGTGAACACAAGTTCACCGCATCCAATAATGAAATGTTACTCCCGACGGAAATATATATTGGATTTATGCTACCCCTCCTAGCACGAGTCGATGAATCCTTACTACTCGTGTGGATGACATCATTGCCTCCATGTCCGACCAAAGCGTATGCTAAGGGTTCATCTTCGCCTTGGCTGCCGCTGCCGCCGCTGCCAGTGTCGTTGTTATTGTCGTCGTCGTCATTGATAGCGCGGCCTTTCATTGGAATTGCGATTCCGTATGCAAATCGATGCAACGCTTCCAAAATTCGTCCGACGGGAACGATTTCTTTCGTCCGCATCACATCGCATCCTTTTCCATCATCATCGACGTTCGACGAAATAATCGCCGTGTCCAAAACTAGGCATCGATTCGTCGCGATTGCTGATACCCCCTCGTCGCCGATACGCTCGTCGTCCCGCCGATACGCATTCACCTCCCTCATTTCGTCGTGCCAGGAAAACAACGCATCGTTCGATCGCACGCGCACGTCACGCTTCGTCATCGCGCCATCATTTTTTAGGCCGTAATACCCCTTCCCGACGCCCACGGTCGGCAATCCCGTCCTCACCCCGACGACGCACGCCAACCCCGCCCCCCGTTCGTGCCACATCCCATTCCCATCGACTAGGATTACCGACGGCGCGCGTTTTTCGCATTCGTTCTCCCCCCCCCCGACGACGACGGCGACGCGATGCTCGTTAATTAATTCGATCAACGGATCCGCCTCGCGATACGCGAGGTAGGATGGCACGTACGGCACGGCGGGTCGATACCACCTGTGCGATCGATGTACGACTCGCGGGGGAGCGCTAGCATCGACGACGTCGTATCGCAGGATGACGTAGGCCGCGACCGCCATATCGAGATCCCCCTCGTGATGGTAATGCACGTCCACGCCTCCCACGAGGAGCGCGTCGTCCCTCGCGTCGTCGTCGCTGCTGCTGCTGCTGTTGCTGCTGGTGGTGGTGGTGATAGTAGACGATGGCGGAGGAGGAGGAGGTGGAGGAGGATGAACGAGTTTGAATCGTCCCGTATGTCGTCCATCGGGCATTTTACTCGCGAATGACGTCGTCGTCGAGGCGTCGGGAGGAACGATCACCCTCGATGCGATTTGTTTTTGCTCCTCATTCCAGGATGATATCAATGAGCGAAGCCGATCGCCGTCCACGTCATCATCCATGGTTCTTTACATGACGTCGTCCACACCCATATATCATTCGACGCTAGGAGAGAATGGGGGGGGGCGGGTGGTGGTGGGTCGGATCCCCTCGGTGTTTTTCTCCTAGGTAGTTTTTCGCATTGTGTGTCTGTGTGTGGGCGTCGACTCGGGACTCGGCTCGGCCGGGACTGAGTTCCATCAGCTCTACCTACCTAGGTAGGTAGGTGTAACACCACAACATCATGAACATGCCATGTCGTACTTACACGTGGAGTTCTGTGCCGCCCGAACTCCCCCAACCACAACACACTCTCTCCACTCTCTCTCTACACTAAAAAAATTTCAGCGACGTGCGAAAAGTCCCCTTCTCTCTCTCTCCCCTGTAAAAGTTCTCAACCTTCAACACCTCTCTCTCTAGATATCCACCAGCCGATCGCCTCCATCATTATTATATTTTATTACGTCAGAGCCGCAGATTATTTAGTAACTGCATGCCCGCCATTCAAAGTAAACCAAGAGATACCGCCGCCGCCGCCGCCACCTGCCACCCATCGAACATGGCGCCTCGCTAGGCCACTTCGCTTGCGGCTTCCTTTTTACCATCTCTCCTTGACACTATACTTTTCATGAAAGTTCAGCCACATAGCGCCATAATGCCACCACTGCTCGTGAAATCTCTCGTCGTCGCGACATTATCATGGCCGTCGGGGGCGAATGGTTCCATGTCGCCGTATCATCGTCGTCCCACCGATCATCTTCGTCATCATCGACGACAACGGTGGCAGGAGGGACGACGCGGCGTTCCGTCATTCCTTCGTCGCGTCATCGTTGGGGGGGGGGAGGACACGGTCGCGGTCGCCGCCGGCATCCGCTCCTCAACGAACGCGTCGTCGTCAATGATATCCGACGAACCTCGCATAGATAATGAGCACGTCGCTCATTATCAGGCCGCGGATGCTAATGGTCATGATGACACCAATAATGACGATTATAGCGATTCGGCGAAGATGGGGGACGAGGCCTCGACTGCGATGCCGCCGACAACGATACAGTATGTGATTAAAAAAGATGGGACGGCCGAGCTCTTCGATGAGGACAAGGTGAGAAAACACCCGAGGGATGACCGTGTGTTTTCGTTGCATCATCGAACGCGAATAAAATTCAAGCTAACACGGGATGCCGCCTTTTTGCCATTTTTTCTCTCTTTTTTGTTTTCCCCCCCCCCCGATGCGCGCGCGTCCATCGCGCGGATTGGGTTCCATATTTCGCCGCTCGTGTCATCATCCCCCCAGATATTACGACGGTTGCAAAATCTATCGTCGGATCTGGACCTGCGCTTTCTTTCGCTCACCGACCTCGCGCGCTCGATATGCGATGGCATATACCCGAACATCACCACGTCCGAAATCGACACGTTGGCGAGCGAGACCGCGGCATCGAGATCGACGACGCATCCGGATTACGCGCGATTGGCCGCGATGATATGCATATCGGCCAATCACAGGAGTACACCGAATACGTTCAGCGAGGCGATGATCATCCTTAATCGGGGAGATGGGGGGGACGGCGAAAATGGGGACGACGTGGCCACGAGAGGAGGTGGCGGATTCGTGAGCGACGATATCGCCGACCTGGTCCGTCGACGCGGGCGTGAAATCGACGAACGGATACGATCGGAGAGGGACATGGAAATGTCTTACTTCGGTTTCAAAACCCTGGAACGGTCCTACCTCTTGAGGTTAAACGAGAACACGATCGTGGAACGACCGCAGTACATGTGGATGAGGGTCGCCCTGGGGATACACTGCCGCAAATATCGCCGCGACGATAGTGAGGGCGGTCGTGACGACGTCGAAAATCCCATCGGTGATAATTCGGTATCATCGAAACAGATAAGTCACGAGGAGGACGAAGACGCCAATCTTCGGGCGGCATTCGAAACGTACGACCTGATGAGTCGGGGATATTTCACCCATGCGAGTCCGACCTTATTCCACGCGGGCACGACACATCCACAATTATGCAGCTGTTTTCTAGTGCAAATGAGTGATGATTCAATCAATGGAATTTACGATACACTGAAACGTTGTGCGGTGATTTCCAAGGTGAGTTACTAATCCGGAATGTGAGAATTTGCGTGTGCGAGAAATTCATTCGTTGCTGGATTGATAAATATTCGTCACGAAATTATATCTCCATCGATGAATGATAATATGAAAAGTCCGCCGGAGGCATCGGTCTATGCGTGAACAAAATTCGCGCCCGCGGAACATTCATCAAGGGTACCCGTGGGGTATCGAACGGACTTGTTCCGATGCTCCGTGTTTACGACTCCACATCGCATTACGTCGATCAGGGTGGGGGGAAGCGTCCCGGTGCATTTGCTATATATTTGGAACCGTGGCACGCGGATGTATTCGATGTGCTGAACCTACGCAAAAATCACGGAAAGGAAGAACAACGCGCGCGTAACTTGTTCTACGGGCTCTGGGTGCCAGACCTGTTCATGAGGCGTGTCGAGGAGGACGGGATGTGGAGTTTGATGTGCCCACATGTTTGTCAAGGACTGGCAGAATGTCACGGCGAGGAATTCGATCGATTGTACGAAGGGTACGAATCGGAGGGACGGTACGTCCGGCAGGTCCGTGCGCGCACGTTATGGGCAGCCATATTGGATGCTCAAATCGAAACCGGCACGCCATACCTTCTGTACAAGGACGCAGCGAATGAAAAGAGCAACCAAAAAAATCTTGGAACTATCCAGTGCAGCAATTTATGTACCGAGATCATTCAGTATACAGACAAGGAGGAGGTCGCAGTGTGCAACCTTGCTAGCATCTGCTTATCAAAGTTTGTCGTGAGCGAGAAGGGTAGGTATGGATCCACGGCGCCTGGTATGGCATACTTCGATCATGAAGGATTGCATAAGGTGGCAAAAATAATTACGAAGAATCTAGATAAGGTCATAGACGTCAATCAATATCCGATTGAGGGGGCAAGGAAGTCGAATATGAGACATCGACCAATAGGTATCGGAGTGTCGGGTCTCGCCGATGCATTTCTGCGGCTGGGATTGCCATTTGCATCAAGGGAAGCGAAGGAGCTGAATGAGGCCATTTTCGAAACAATATATCATGCCGCCCTTGAGGCAAGCAATGAAATCGCACAGACGAAGGGATCGTATGCCACATTCGACGGAAGCCCGGCCAGTGAGGGAAAATTGCAATTTAATCTTTGGGGGATGAATGATGGCGAAACTCCAAGCAGGCGTCGTCAACATTCAAAAGGTGGCTGCCTCGATGGAAATACGAAATTACAGCAGTATCCTAAAGAGGTCGAGGAGTTCGGATACGATTGGGACAAACTTAGACAAAGTATCATCACAAGCGGATTGCGAAACTCCTTGCTAGTAGCACCGATGCCAACGGCCTCTACTTCTCAAATATTAGGTGTGAATGAGTGCTTCGAACCATTCGCATCCAACCTTTACGTTCGACGTGTCAAAGCCGGAGAGTTCATCATTGTCAACCCCCACCTGATTCAGGATTTGACTGACTTGGGAATATGGAACAAAAATGTTAGAAATCAACTAATGAGAGATGGAGGGTCTGTTGCTAAAATAGATTGCATCCCCGATCGACTGAAGGACCTTTACAAGACAGTGTGGGAGATAAAGATGAAAGATATCATCGATATGGCCTCTGATAGAGGGAGATTTATTGATCAGAGTCAGAGTCTGAACTTGTTCATGGCTGTCCCAACTGCTAGCAAACTGACCGCAATGCACTTTTATGCATGGAAGAAAGGTTTAAAGGTGAGGTACATCTATCTCCGTAAATGATTCGCTACAGAGCTTTGCAAATTTTAACCCGATTGAATGTCAACGTTCGATTTCATTCACCAGACGGGTATATACTATCTTCGAACTAGGCCAGCAGTTAATGCAATACAATATACAGTATCGAAAAGCATGACTGACGAAAGTAATGGGGATATCCAGGCGCAGAACATATTGCCTAATGACATCGAATGCTTAAGTTGCTCTGCATAGATAACGGCATAAGGTGGTATAAATTACATCGTATTCGGATGATAGCTATAAAATCTAGCGATGCATTCACGTCGTTTCGAAGGGTCGCTCTCGTGCCCAAGTGCAATACCCCGCGTGTTAGTTTACGTGTTTTGATGGTCGTATTTTTTTGATGATTCAAGTGATGCAGTCACGTCGTTTCGTTCGTCGTTCACGAGTTGTACTCTACGATTTGTTTTTTATCTGAGATTTCCCCTCCTCGCATCGCCGAAATCATACATGTCCATAATAGTGACGTAGTCGTGACCCAGGGGCTGCACGGGAGGATTTCATAAGTGTGTGGCAATGAGAGTGCAAAGTGTGTGTTGCGACGCCGGCTTACTCACATGCGACCCCACAGGGGCATGAGAGAGAAATTGAGAAGCATTGAGGGGACCCAGATTTTCCAACATGCCATCAAGTCTTCTTTCATGTTCTCCTTATACGCATCCATCGCACGGCTGAAATCAGGCTTTTCGGCACAGCACGCCTCCCCAAAGGCGTAAAATGCAGGAAAGTAGATGAACGGCGAGACTACGAATTGGTCCAAAAATAGCTGGCCGAAAAGTGCCTTCAAACCCTCCCCGTCTTTGATTTTCTCTTTAATCGGTTTTGCTGCAAATTCGGCGGCTTTCGGGAAAATCCTTCCGAAGATTGGGACGTATAACGCATATTGAAATCCACCCAAATAAGTGAAACCGAATAAGCCGAAGAATACGTTACGTTTCCAATCGATTTCCTTCTTCCGTTCGATGGCCACTTGCACCAACAAGTCACACGCAGATGTCTTGACAGTGGATATGCCTAGACCAAACGCAAGCGGGTGCTGGGCTGGAATGCGTTTTAGAATCCTCCACATCGCGAGGGATTGGATGCGGGTTCTGACGTACTTAGTTGGAACAATGAAATATGTTTTCATCTCGACAAAAAGTTTAAATTTGAAGGGTTCGAAAGAGAAGAGGACGATCCGAAGAATAATATCATTAGGTCGAATCCAGCCGGCCCCTCTGTTATGACGACCTGGAATATACCAGTCCGTGAACATGCCAACGAACAAGCATCCTACTATGAAGATCTTTACCACAAGTTGAAGTCTGAGAGGGATGAGACAGCCCATAGATTGAACGAGCTAGATGATGCCAATCGCATATTAAGGACCAAATGCGCTCAGTTAGAAGCATGTAAGAAGAAGGTAATTAATGGGGAGGTCGATAAAGGTCAATTCGCGGCTTATACTGGGTCGATTTCTAAGCAAGATAAGAGCTCCTACGACGACCTCTTTAAAGCCTACGACATCCTCCAGCGCGAGCATCGGAGTACAATAGCAAAGAACAAGTCTTATTTACAGCAGATTGGAAAGCTCAAGAAAGAGATCCAGACATTGAAACTACGGTTTAGAGCACCACGTGTCAAGAATTATCAAACAAGTAATGGTGAAAAAGTAGAGGTCGCGAATGCGGATAATAAGGAAAACGTTGAACGTGCCAGTGTCAATAATGTCCTGGAACAATTGCAAAGTCGTCTCAATGATGCAGAAGCGCAGCTCAGTGACCTGAGGTCAAAGTCCTTGGTCGCAGAGGAAAAAACTACCAACGTAAGATAACATCACTTTTTGTCATCTCGTCTTCCTCGTTTCATACGAAAGATTACATCCATATTCATTTGTACCGAAAAATAGGAGATAACCACTAAACTGCACTTGTTGGAATCGCAGCATGAATTGGACGAAGCGAGGTTGCTGGCGCAGACCGAAAAGCTGGAGAGGATACTCAATCTCCAAAAGGAGTACAAAGAACGGTACAGATCCCTGAAGAAACGGCTGGATAAATTCCAAGACGAAAATGAATTATTAAAAATTCAAGTAACGGCGCTTGAGGAATGCAAGGAGCAGGTAACAGAGCTAAATCGCTTTTTGGAGGACAAAATGATGGAGATGTGCAGAGTGGCCGAACACGAGGAAGAGAAACAGCGCGTGAGAATATTGGCGCAACATTTGGAGGACAAAAAGATAGAGTGCGAGTTGCCCATAGCAGAGAATAAAGATGTACGAGAAAGAACAACCAAAATCGACTCGGAGGTGATCCAATGCATCGGCGATGTCCCGCAAAAACTCAAAGGAGTAAACGAGATGTAAATACAAAGCGAGACGTTCTTATAGAGCAAGATCACCTTAATATTTATCTACCATTTCTTTATTGGTTTGTAACGATCGCCTTTTTAGAGTTCTGAAAGATTATAAATGGCGTAAAACATATTCCTACTTCTATCACGATCCGAAGCGACAGTACGACACTTCCAGACAATTGCAGTCGTCCGGCTGGTCGATAGACGATCGTTCGTTATCATCGGCGGCATCATCGCGCGTCGTCCTCGGCAATAATCGCCCTCGTCTCATAATACGCGCCCCGCTCATCGTCGTAGTCGTCTTCGTCGTCGTCATCGTCGTCGTCATCATCGTCGTCATCATCGTCGTCGTCGTCGTCGTCATCATCATCGTCGTCGTCGTTCCCTCCCATCTCCCTTCATCGACCAACCCCCACTCCTCCCCCCATGTGGGTCTTGATCTGCGTTCCGACCTCGGACGGAATGTACTTATGACGGAAAGGCGCGTGTTCCGTGGCGATTGCTAATTCGTCTACCTCGTATTCGAATTCATCATCGCCGACATGACCATCCCCTCCCCAAGACCCCATCGACGCACGATCGCGACGACGGACCCTCGTCACGATGAGCGTCTTGCGCAGGTCCGGCATCGACCTCGCGAGTGTCTGGATCGTCCTCCAATCGATGGTGATCTGGCCCATGTTGTCGTCGTTGTCGTCGTTATTTTCGTCGTTATCGGCGCCCGGGGGGGATGGAACGTGAACGCAGAAGTCGGAATGGACCAATCCTGGACTATCGGCGTACAACACAAGCTCGCATCCGAATTGCAGGCCGGAGTGGACCCGATATCCCTTGTTCGCGAAGTGACGCCTGACGATGGAGATTAGCTCATTATGGGTCAGCATGATGATGATGGGGGGGGGGGGCGGATGACGACGACAGTCTAGTCGTCGTCGACGTCGCTGTCGAAGTCGCGGTCTTTCTAGTGTCGCGGTCCCGGAGGTGCCAAAAGAGGTTGCTCCGCCCCGCCTGCCGGGGATTGTGGCGAGGGACAGACGCAGGCACACACACGCGCACACACGCGCACACACGCGCACACACAGACGGAGTGAAAAAAGAGACCGCGCCGAGGCAAAATAAATTAATAGAGTAGGTATGGTAGTAAAACAATATGAAAACAGCAGGAGCAACGATGATGAAGGCACTCGCTATAGCGTCCATAATGGCCTACCGTGGATTAAAGCGCAAATCTTTAACGAGATCCGGCGCAATCGCGGCATTCCTCGTCGGATTCTTAAGCCTCTCGTGCGGACCGCGCGGCGGTGCTATGTTGCTTCTATTCTACCTGGTGAGTCGTTCAAGGGAGCCCTAGTCATTCGACGTGCGACCTCCACGTCCACGCCGTCGACATGAACTAACCAAAAATGATAACGATGCCGTTCGCGGCCAGATCGCGACGAAGGCAACTAGGTACAAGAGTCGAATTAAGGAAATGTTCGATCAAACCTCGGCGGAGTCGTCATGCCGGGGAGCGAGTCAGGTCTTGGCATGTTCCGCCCTGGGCGTTGTCATTCAGCTGCTTCACGTCCATCTTTACGGCGAGGAGCGTTCGATCGGTGAGAGTGCACACATGGCGTTGAATTTATGTTCTATGCATGGACCATCGCATCGCCACTCACGCACGGAATTTCTACCGTGATGCAAAACTCTGGGGCGAAAAAAAAAATAAAATAAAAGATTTCGCCAATAATCCGCGTCCATCGGCACTGACATGCTCCCTGATAGCGCACCACGCCACGAGTTTGGCCGATACCCTCGCATCGGAATTGGGAATACTCTCCAACGAACGGCCGATACTTATCACCACCGGTAGGAGGGTACCTCATGGGACGAATGGCGGAGTGACTCTTTTGGGAACAGGATGTAGCGCGCTGGGAGGACTCATCATTGGATTGGGGTGAGTGTATTACGCCTCCGTTCTTACTGCGTCATCTACTCCATGACGCAATTAGCTCCTCATGAACATGCACACTCATAATACATATTGTCGAATCATCACAAGGGCGGCTATAGTCGACACTATCTGCGGTCATCGCGTGCAACCGTTGGCGTACCTCGTTTTCGGTACTGCCTGCGGCATCTTCGGCAGTCTCGTAGACTCTATCCTGGTGAGAGTCATCATGCAAAAATAAAATTGACATAATTGCCCTGGATTCCCGTTTTACCTAATTAACGCGGAACGATACAAACATATTTGTTTTCATCCCTTCGATGGTGTACATTGCGCCCGCGAATCAATATATGACGGAACGATGCCACCGCGAACACAAAAAAAGGGAGCTACCTTCCAGGCGACATACTTCGATCCCGATAGGAAGGTCGTTTGCCATGGCGTTAATGCCGCAGAGACGGCCGTCATTGTCTCGGGGCGGGACATTCTCACGAATGCCCAGGTGAACGTCGCGAGTATTTTGGTAGCGTCTGCGGCGGGGGGCATCCTCGGGCCTTGCGTATTCCGTTGACAAGAGCAAAAAAGAATATTTTCCTGGGCTTGGCATCAATATCGAGCTCAGCAGATTGATGAGTTCATTTCTTATAAATGCCGATGAATGACGAATCTTAAGGGATCACTCGGAACTAGTTTGCTACATGGGAATAATTTCATCTGACATCCTTGGGCTGCGCGTCGTAGGAAGGAACCTGCAGAGCAATTTTAAGACAACATGCCTCGACCGATCCCGAGCGACGCTTGGTATAATCGCTGATCCCGGGCGACGCTTTGATTAATTGCTGATCCCCAGCGGCGTAGTCGTCGTCGTCTGCACGTGATCGCGAGCATATAATGATCGCGAGGCGAAAGAAGTGCAAGGCAACAGCGACGACAAATTGGTTGGTTCGTTCATCAGGGTAGTTTTAGGCGTCAGATATCATTTTTGCATTTTTCGCGGTATTATTCGTCGTTTCTGTACCGCCAATAGCAGAAGTTACATGGAATATGTGGTGAATTGTCGCTTTGGAAAATAGATAGGTTTGAATTTCGGAGCGGGCGAAAGAAATATTCGAATGAATATCGGTTGACATTATTAGTGTCGACCGAGAGAAGCTCCGGGCACTTCGCTTGTCTCGGCTTCGAGATCATTTCAGATAAGAAGGGATTGCACAATGGTATGTTTTTGGCACCTTCTACCTTGAGATGAATTGGCTTGGATCAATGAATTTCAACCCGAAACGCAAATTTTCACAAAGGTGTTTATCATCTCGATTCATTTATTGCCTACGGAACATACGAACTCGTCGACGCTCGAATGCTCAAAGTTCATCGTGCGACTCATCACCAACGTAATTGTTTACAGCAGCAGCGGCCGCCTCGAGCAACATGCCACCCTTGGCGAGGCCCGATATCCGCTTATCCTGGCCCAATTCCCAAATGAATATCCCCCCGAAACCGTTACGTGTCACATATTCGACCTTAGCGCGAACGTCGTCCGGCGAATCGAATCGATATCCGTCCCAGGAATCGACGGATCGAATTCTCTTTATCCTCGCTTCCAGTTCGTCGATTTCGTCGATTTTGTCGTTATCTTCGCCATTTATCAACATTTCATCGACAATTTCGGAGTACGTCCTGACGAGTCCCATATCTCGCTCGTGACGACCGTACGCGGGTATGCCCATGACCAGCTTATATGGGGGACAACCGTTCTGCACGAATTTCTCCAGTGCGTCCATCGCCCAACGCATGGATGCGTGGTGGTGATCCAGACGACGAGCATTCGGCCGTATCATGTCGTAGGTCATGACGTGCACGCGATCCAAAGCCGTGCATATTTCTTTCGGCAGATAATGTCCCGGGTGCAATGCCACGGTGACGATAAGGTCGTGTTGGTGCAATGCGGCGGACGCCGTCGATAGGTACGATAGGTAGGCATTCCATTCCACGTGGGATCGTATCCCCTCGAAATCGAGATCGATCCCGTCCAATCCCTCGTCTTGGCTTAACAAGATCGTTGAGCGTGATGATTTCGATTTCGTACGACCGATTTTTGGCACGACAGCGGACGAGGATATGAACGGATGAGTTCCAGACACGAGAGACACATCGTCTATAGATGATGGAACACACTATTGAACCGAAAAGTCCTTGGTAGCTCACGGTCGTTCTTACCAAAGTTGTACCATTCCCCGCGTGAATCGAGATTGGTATTCCTCGTTCCCCATAACGACCTCACGAAATCCTTCGCTCCTCCCCCCCCCGCCGATGGTCACCAGAATCCGAATGTTTTCGTCGTCGGATGAACTATTAGCGGCGATGGTAGACGATCGTCTTCGTCGTCGTCGTCGTTCTTCCTTCCCATACGATCTAGCCCGTCGCATCGTAGCGTAATGACGAGACGAGAGACAGCACTTTCCTCCCCCTCCACCCCCTCCTCCTCCCTCTCCCCTCACGTGAGGGGAATACTCGTGAAATATCGTCTCGGGAGTGATCGAGAATAACATGATGTCCGTGAGAAATATCGACGATGCGTTGATGTTGACGTAATCCCGATAATCGGGGAGGTATCCCGCGACGACTGTTACTACTTGTCCGGTGGTACTACCATCGTCGTCGCTCTTACGTCGTTCATCGTGTGGCGAATGATGATGGGCGGGGGGGGGGGCTTCGGCGGCGTATGCGGCTCCTATGGGGATGATGGGCGGCGAATGGAATGGACGGTCGATCGCTATCATGAGGAGGAGCACCAGCGCCGCGAGAAGGGATCTCAGATTTGCCATATCTCTAGTGAAGTACCAAAAAGTAAAAAAATAAAAATATCGGTGTAAGAACCAGCTTAGGCTGTGATTTCTTTGAGCGTGTAGACATAAAACGTGTAGACATAAAAA
>JALLPB010000404.1:0-16275 GCA_036939975.1 Cyclostephanos tholiformis | reverse complement strand
AAAAGCTACCTATCTTGAGAACTCTCTTGCACACGGTCATTTCTCATCATTCTCTTGCTATTCCCTCAACTCCACCCAAAAATAGGCACCTACCTACCTACTATATAGGTAGTTCAAAAACATTTCAGTCACATTTTTAGAGGGTTTTATTGCTTGAGAGTCGACGAGACCACGGGGAAAATGAAAACGACGAAAAAAACCTCACCGTTTTTTTTTTTTTCCCCCTCGCGAGTTATTCATCATCATTTTTTTTTCTCCGCGAGATGGACTCCATCTCCCACACACTGCATTACTTTTTCGTCTTGTCGAGAGATAATAATATCTTCATCGTATCCGCACGCTGATATCATATCTAAACTCTCACCAAGAGAAGTGAGGGAACGATCTCCGCCGGGGCGGGTGGCGAGGCGGGAAGTGGGAGGGGGGGGGGCTCCTCGGTAAAGAGAGATTTATATATTAGTACGAAGAAGCAGGAGGATATTACGAAAAAGGAAAACCTTGCCATAGACCCACGGAACGGAGGAACGAACTGAACGCGAGGGAGTGCCTACGATACACCGGAATAGGAGGAAGAGGAGGTAGAAGGAAAAGATGGGAATGACTTCCCCTCCCGTCGGGCGGTACGAGTGCCGCGAATACGACCCGAACGACGCGTGCGCATTGGCGGATCACGTCCGACGTGTGAGTTCGAGTTCTAATGTTAGTCGTCGTTGTTGTTGTTGTGTTTTTTTGCCATATAATTATATTATTATTATGCATCGGAAGCATTCGTCTCACCGCCCACCCGATATCCCCCCCTACCCATCTCCCCCCTTTCTCAAAATTTTCGGACATCGTGACGACGGCGACGATGAACTCGCGTTTAAAAAAAAACGAAAATGCATCAGCTCGAGATGGACATCGCGACGAGGGACGCATTACTCGCATCCATGACGACGCGCATCGAATCATTGGAGGCCGAGATGATGATGATGATGATGATGATGATCCACCATTCGACGGCGAGGGAGAGGAGGACGGTAGGACGGCGATCGGCGGACGACATCGACGACGACATCGACGACGACAATGACGAGGAGACCGGTTACAACGGGATGGGGGGGGGAACGATGACCGAGACTTCGTCTTCTTCGTTTACGTCGTGTCACGTCGGTCACGATGTAGGATGCGACGAGGTGGAGGATGATGGCGGGACGGGATCGACGACGACGACTGATTTTACGACGACTACGCCATCAAGGGGGAAGGGGGACGTTCGCCATCGTTACAGAGACGACGACGACGAGGAGGAGGACGAGGAGGAGGACGACGATTGCGACTCGCATTCGTCGACCCGATCCTCCCCGGCGACGAATCAAGGCGTCATGGTCGTATCTGACGTTTCCGGCGAGACGACGACCTCGACCATGACGACAACGATCGACACGACCGCGTTATTTTCAGTCGTCGATAACGATCGTACGGGTGAGGACGACGACGAGGAGAGACAGGAGGAGGAGGAGGAGAAAGATTGCGATAGCAGCCCCACGTCGAGCCTCCTCCTCGGCCTCAGTCGGATATCGAACGCGCGCTCATCATCGTCGTGGGATGGGGAGGATGCTACGAGCGACGACAACGACTACGACGACGGACCCGCGGATGGCAGGTGGAACATCCCGTTCGACGACGACGACGACGACGACGACGAGGACAACGAGGAGGAGGAGGAGGAGGAGGACTGGAAAGGATCGGTGCCAACGTCATTCCCTGGCGATGGCATGTCGGGAAAAATATCGACGGAGGAGAACATTGGATTCGTGCCGATCGGGGATGGGAGGTCTTTAGAGAGGGGAGGGATGAGATGTCGAACATCGCCGTCGCAGACGACGACGACGATGCGATCGGAAACTTCGTATTACGCCCGCACTAACTTTGTGACGACTGCATCCCCGTTGAGGCCCCTCGCTACGAAGGGGGACGTTCTACGAGGATATGGCTCTTTATTAGACCGCACTTCTTCCCCCCGTCGTATCTCTCCATGGAGGAGGAGGCCGCAGTGGTCCACAACGAGTCGGGGAGGGGGGGGACAAGGAAAAGGTGGTGGCGGCTCTCCCTCGCCTTGTCGTTCAAGTGAGGAAACAAAGACGACTAAGAAGATGACGACGAGGATGACTACTACGATGACGACGACGACTACGAGGAGGAACCTCTATGGGGACTTCGCGACTAACGAGAACAAGGAGAACGTGAGCCCAAGCGGCGGTGGTAGGGGATGCGTCACGATTGGAGCGATGTTATTCGACGTACGGTGAAAGGGATTCATTTACTTCCTTGATGTTGATACACATGTGGAAAAATGCCATCTTACGGTTGGTGGGGACATTATTTTCTACTGCATAATAAGACTGATATATATGTATTTTATACTAAGAAAAAGCAAATCAACCTGTCCTAACTCGATCCTAAGTGCAATTATTTTATCTAATCCGAAGCACACGAAGCACTGGAAACGCAGGCCCAGGTGATCAATTACCTCCGAGGAGGCGGTGTATCCACAGCTACGTGCGCTTCAACTCCAACAACGCAAACATTATATGGCTGCTGTCCTTCTGCTGTCTTCGCTTTTGCCTTCGACACACGAATATCTGTTGTTCTCGATGACCTAAATTGAGGAATCATATCTCAATTTCTAACGCGAATACCCTATTATTTGTTTGATCGCAACAATTCATTCCATGAACCAACAGCTACTGCGCAGTAGCGACCCTCAACATGTGCGCCTCAACTCCAACAAAGCAAACATTATATGGCTGCTATCCTTCTGCTTTCTTCGCTTTTACCTTACGCACAAGAATCATCTTTTGTTCTCGATGACCTAAATTGAGAAGTCATATCTCAATTTCTAACGCGATTACCTCATTATTTGTTTGATCGCAACAATTCACTCCATAAACCATGGTAAATCAAAGAGTTTGCGAGGATTGCGAATGAAATCTGTGTGAAAATCACTCAGATCCAAGTGTGATTTTTTCGTCTGAGTTCCTCGCAAGATCGATCTGTTCGTCCTCCATCCTCGAGGCCTGCCACTCCAAAACTGAACTCCGCCGATCATCGTTGCTGTCTGCGCCACTAACCCCCCCCAATATCACCGTACTTGTCGCCCCGTTCCGCCCACGTTCTTCGGCCCGCTCCTCGTCGTAGACCGACTTCTCGTAGCTCTCCTCCGGACTGCGGTACAGCACCTCCTCGCTAAGGTGGAGTGCGGCTGCACGCATGATCAATTCCGATAGCGGCGGACCTGGCGCCACCGCCCCCATCGCGACGTCTTCGTCGTCATCCCCCGCGTTCATCCCTCGCAATGACCCGGCGATCTCGTCGAGCGCTATCCTGTACCTCCTCGAATTGTGCTCGCCCGCGAAAAGATTCGTTATCGCCCTCAGGACCGGACGACGCACCCTGCGCGATCCCCACGTTCGTTCCTCGTGGTCGGCGTGGACGCCGTAACGCTCGAGGACCTCCATTCTGTTCCTTGGCCGTGCGACCTCGCCGACTCGTCCTGCTACTCTCCCGACTCGCGCATCGTCGTCGCATTCATGGAGAGGGTAGAGCAATTCGTCCGCCATGGCAAAGGACCATGGATCGGCGACGTATCCCCTTCCTACCATGATCCCCTCCAGCTTATCGCATGTCTCCAATTCCCTCCTCACGCCGAATAGCGTGTCGACGCCGCCATTCAGGCTCACGTTCAACGTCGGGAATTCCGTCGCCAGCCTCCTCACGTGATCGTATCGCAACGGCGGCACTTTCCGATTATCGGCGGGGCTGTAACCCCTCGACAGCACGGCTATGCGAGCGTGGACCTGAAAGTCCGTGACGATCCCACCATCCGCCACCTTGAGGACGAATTCCCGCAATTCTCGATACTCCTCCTCCGGATCGCGCATGGCATATACCTCTCGAGTGAAGCCGTAATTCGCGTCGGTACCTATGCGGCACTTGACCGATATGGGCATAGTGCCATCGCATCCCTCGTGCAACGACGTAGATAGGCGCCTTACGAGATTCGGGTCCGACATCAATGCCGCCCCGAAGCATCCCCTCCCCGCGACCCTCGGCGACGGACAGCCGCAGTTGAGGTTGATGGCGGTGTAGTCGCAGCACGCCATCCGCGAATGCGACGACGACGTCGCGCTTGCTCCTACCACGTCGTCGACGTCGATGTCGATCCCTCTCCATCGCCCTCCCCCTCCCCCCCCACGTCCCGATTTCCGATTCAAAATATGCACGGACCTCGCCGCATCGAACATTTGTTTCGGATCCGACCCCCCGAGCTGTAGCACCGACGGACCCTCGTGATGACGTCCCCATCCGAGGAGACGACCGAGGCGTTCGTCGTTTCGGTCTTCGTTGTCATTGTCGTTTTCGTTATCGACGTCGTCTCCCCGAATGAAATTATCATTATCATCATTCGATAACGACGACGACGACGATGACAACGACGACGACGACGACGGGCAACGCCGTTGTCCCGCGACGATGGCGTTGGCCGCGACCATCTCGGTATAAACCAACGTCCTATCGGATACCAATCGGACCAAATGTCGAAAGTGACGATCGGTATACTCCATCATGGGCGCCAGGGATAATTTGGAATTACGTCTCAATGTCATTTCGCGTTCCTCGAATAACGATGATGGTCCATGACGTCTTTTCAAATTTTTGGTGGCGGCGGCATCATTGGCGTCATCGTCGTCACGGGAGGAGGAGTAGGATGAGGGCGATGACGCAATTGTCGTCATCGAGGTCCTAGTCCTCGCGTATCGGCGGTAAGGAATCGAGCACGTCTCGCGGCGTCGTGATGAAGACGGCGACCACATCAACGGCAACGACAGCGAAGGAGGATATGACGAATACGACGACGAATACGATGCCGGTGTGAAGACGCGGCGGCGTACGAATGAGAATGATGGATGCACATGCACCGCCGTCATCTTGGTCACGGCGGCTGCCGTGACGAGGACGAATGCGGAGTCGGCGGCGCGATGATGTCGAGGCGCGGCTCCTACTCCCGTCAACGTCGATGAGGACGAGAGGGCGGCGGACATCATCACCGCTATCATTGCGCCGGAGGGTGCAGTCGTCGTCGTCATCGTCGTCTGACGGTGGCGGCGGCGTCGGGACATTTTAGAAACCTCGTTTTTTGTGACAGTATGTAGAGAGGCAACAAAAATTTACCCCTTTGGTCTGTCCGTCTCCATCATTTTCTAATGATGATAGCTAGAACATACAATACTTAACGTAGAGGTAGCGGCCGCTGCTGCGTTCGCATCGACCGTTTTGCTTTATCTTTTGTGCAGCCGCACATCAACAACGTTGGAGGGGCGGGAATGGGCAGTGGCGGCGATGAGTATTGGTGGCGATGGGCAAATGTGGCTTTCCGATAGCGGCGGCGAAAGGGTATCCGTGACGACGGACGGCAGGGGGGGGGTGGGAGGTCATTTCGTCGTTCGTCGTTGGCGGAAAGGATGTGGGGAGGAGGTCAAGGATGGCCAATATAAATTGACGTCAACTATGACGAAGACGATTTGCCCTACGATTTGCGAAAAGGGAGCCGTCGATGTCATTGACGTGGTGCCCGCTGCGAGCGTGGACTGTTCGATATCGTACTCCCCCCCCCCCCCCCCCCCCCCCTCGACCAAAAAGACGACAAACGACTATCATGGAGGAGTCTGGGATTATGGGCAGTACGTAGTCGGACCTATACCCCGCGCCGCCCCCCCCCCCATTCGGATGAAAACCGATGGCCTCGGTCCGTCGGCCCTCCCGTCCCCCCGAGCGATTTGTGTGGTCGTAATCGTCCATGCTCGGAGATTCAAGGATCCCCCCCCCCCCATCGTGCATTGGATACGCCATGCCTCGCCCGACGTGACCGTGTGTGTGTTTGTGGGGGGGGGGGGGTCGCGACGGTGGGTCCCACGCCCAAGACGGCCTTTGATTTGCTCCTGTACTCTCTCTCTCTCTCTCTCTCTCTACCCTCGGATGGTTCGCCATATCGCGGTCGCATGCCCGCTTCAGCATTTCGTTATTTCCCCCTCGGCGCGGCCGGTTCGGTTGCTAAGTCTTCGATGCCGACGCCTCTCCGCCGCCCACCCTCGGCCTTCTACATCCCTCGTCGTTGATGCTGGCTCAACCTCGGTGAGACGAGGACGACAACGAGGACTATTACGATTGCGCTGATTACGATTGCGCCACCCAGTCGGTGTCATCGCGAGCGACTTTCGTGGGATGACGGACGCGAGGGCGTCGGAAATGACGAAAGAGGACGGATCGGAATCCGATAGCATTCGATATGTCGCCGCCGCGACGATAACGGCATCCCCCGCGGAATCCATCGCCGTTGCGGATAGGTTTGGCGTAAGACTTGGGAGAATGAGCTATACGTCACATGACCTTGTCGTCAGAAATGTGTCCGATCGACTGGCCCACCGCCCGCCGTCATCGCGCGTAATGACGTTGCTCGTCTGAGGAACGGGATCATCGCTCTTTTTGCCGTCGTGGTAGACGTCTCGGCCCAAACGGAGTACCCGCATCATGCCGTGCGACAGGCATCGGCGGCCTATATTGTTTTTTCTTAAACTATATGTTCAATATTAATTAACGCGAATACCATACTTAATCTTCTGTTTTCCTACTAGACGAAGTACGTTTTCAGATCAGCATCACAGTGTAATGCGGATAGGCGCAAATATCGCCATGGGTCAAGAAATCTCAATCCCAGGCAAAGGAAGTGCGCCGCCCGTCCCAACCAATTTCCAATCCTCTTAATCAAGTGAAGAAAAAACTGGAAAACGTACACGCATCCGTCCCTTTCAATCCAGTGTGGCAAAATTTTTCTGGTCTAATCTCAGGAGTCATCACCAGAGGTGTAAAATCCAAATTAATAGGTGCGAGAAAGGATTTGTGCACCCCCCTTTCCCTCTATTATTTCAATGGTCACACTACTTAATGCTAAAAATGCCATTAATAATCCACCATGTCACATCTTCAGAGGTCACACCGAGTTTGTTTGTCTATCTCAGTGGTCACACCTTCCTTCCTGTGCATTGAGTCTACTTACATGTGTGATGCACTGCATGACAAAGGCTGGTCCCATTTGTCAAAATTTGAAAAAGGAAGAAACACATGAAAGAGTGTGACAGAGGAGATTAGAATTGACAACAAGTCTGATACAGGCAATGTAAGAGCAGGATACCTCAGATAAAGCCTACAACAATGTTGGAACATAAAACAATTTTTGATGTGATTTTTTTGATGAGAGATAAAAGTAAGTGTGATACGAGAGATTAATTAACAAGAAAATATGAAGGCAAGATGAACTCACGAGAAAGTAAAGAATTTTGAGAATCATGGCCTGGGGAACATTGTCACCAATATTGGTGTTGAGGATTCAAACTGCAGCATTGACCTGATTCTGATGCACGTCATTCTTCTTTACCATGTTGGGCAGTGGGGTATATAGTATTGAAACATATTAAACAAAGCAAAATGACAAAAAGTCGAACTGACAGGTGAAGCATCATGTGTTGTCAGGTTGTTAAGTGCATGCTAGGTGAAAATGGGCACACATTTGACCCCCAAGATAATGTTGGATGGCAACAATCCCAAGTGGTGATGTGACCATCAGGTTGCACTCTACACACATATACACTTTATTGGGCTGTATGATTGAGCTTTAAGAGCCTTTAGAGTATTTTACTACAATGGACATATGTAGGATATCTGGATATTGGTTTGGCACCAGTTCAGGACTTGCATTAATCTTGTACTCTCTGTCTGTGTTTGTCTTAATATTTTTATACATTTTTAGGAATGCTCCGCTACTGTATCTGCTCCCACCAGAAAATGGTACCTCAAAATACCTAGTAAGAGTATAAAAAATGGGTCTAAAAATACTACAGTTTCCAAGTCAATCAATCACTTTTATTCTTATTTTCAGAAATTAATAACTCGGCTGGAGAATTTTTTTTACTTGGAATCTGAGTTATTTTTATACTAATTCCATCATAGTATCCTGTAAAAGCTAGAACTCACTCGGACAAAATAACTAATTAATTCAACCATGGCCACTGTTGGCAGGAATAGTCCTTGTAGAAAGTGATTTATCCTACTCCGTCATGTCGGATCACTAGGGATACACCCCCCCAAACAAGTGGTGCTTTATGCTAGGAGTGAGGGTATTTATGGTCATCAAAATGGCCAATTATTACCGTGATGATGCATCCCTGAATCAGAGCAATAATTGGTTGTTTTGAGGGCCATAAACACATTCACTCCCCGCATAAAGCTTATTTGCTTGCTCAAGATCAAAGGATGACATGGGGGCAATAATTGGCCATTTTGAGGGCCATAATACCTTCACTCCTGGCATAAAGCTTATTAGCTTGCTCAAGAACAAATGATGATCCTATAGTGATTTGATGTGCCATAGACAAATAAATCACTCACTGTGGCCTTCAAAATGGCCAATTATTGCTCCAATGCAACCGATGCATCGTAAGTGGCCATTTTAAGGGCCATAAGCACCTTCACTCCCAAATAAAGTGTATTGCTTGGTCAAGATCAAAGGATGACCCTAAAGTGATTTGATGTGTGATAGATGGAAAAATCACTCATTGTGGCCCATTCCAATTATTACTCTGCTGCAACGATGCATCATAAGTGGCCATTTTGAGGGCCATAAATGAAACACACAATATAAATTTAGATGGATATGAGATGCAGTCTACAACAGATGGAGTTGAACAGCCTCAACTGCAATTAAACATCAATGTCATGTTTAGCATAACTGCCTCAACCTTCCTAATTCATAAGTTTGATCTTGCCTTCACCAATATGTCTATCCACAGCATACGAACAAGCTCAAACACTTTCTATACATACAATATGAATGTGGAGAAGAAGTGAGGGGAGTTGTACAGCGTCAACTATTTCAACACGTCATTATTTTACCCCACCATCCCCAAATAAACCCAAATCTGGGTCAACTTGGCCAGCAGTGTAACAGTGTAAGGGTGCACCCATATGACTATCCACAGCATATGAACATGCTCAAACACTTTCTGTATATACAACAATATAACTTTTTCTCTGTGGAATGAGTCATGTGGAACAATTATAAGTAGACCAATTACTTAATATTTTAAGCCGTAGACAACATATCGGAGTCTACGGAGGAATTCAAGGATCCTCCTCCGAACAATTCAACTTAACCATCACCAAAAATTGATACTAGCATCCTCATTTTCACATCGGATTTGCTGTCTCTGGTCGTGCAAAGTCATCCATAAAATCGTTAAGAGGAGGGGGAACACAAAGGTTCTGCTCCGCCAATGCACAGGAAGCTATTAATCATACACCTTGCTCGTCCAGTTCGACATGGTGCTGATACGGCAATCACAGAGGAATTCGATTGCAAACATATAAAATCCATGCAACCAACCCCACCGATAATCAATCCATCTTCCTTCCTATCTCTATGACTCAGGAACCAGAAGAAGGTCGTTTAAAAGGAACGTGTACCGACTAAACCATTATCTTTGACTGGGAATGCAAAAGGTTAGGCGACGCATGTGTTCACCATGTGTATATGCATTACCATGGATTCTTCTTTTGGGTTTCGCCGGTTGGTTATCCAATCATTGACAACACGGTAACGCACTCAGAACACTTCTATACAGGGGAGGCACTGCCAAATACTGTGGATCAACTCGTCTTAGTGTGCCATTAAAACAGCGTAATCAGCGGACGATCCAGCATTATCTTTGATGGAAGCAGCGTAGCCCTCGAAGAGCTTTTGCGTTGATTTCGGGCATGACGGGGAGAGGTCAGAGGGGGCTGGGGCACTACTCCCAATTCAAGGAGTCTGAAGACTTAAAAACTCTTCACAGATCCAAGGGGTTGAGAGAGCGCCCATCCTGCCAAAATCTCTCTTCCCTCGTGTCTGGGTTTGTCCATGCTTGCCGCCGACATCATACCCTTGTTCGCGTGCAAAGCTATCTGTCATGCAAGGCTATCTGTCAAGTCTATGTCATTGATTTTGGAGAGACGCACAACATCTTTGCGATGTGGCAGCATACACAACAACGACAAACTTCTCAGACCCTTGTATACTTTATTATTTGGGGAAACAAATTATTGGAACGATGGCAACTCCACCCCGACCACTGCTTAACGAACTCACAATGCAGGACAACAAAGGAAAGGCTGCGCGCAAGTCAGAAGAGATCACATCTACTCCAATGTGCGCTAGTCTAGCAAAGGTGACACGGTGCATGATGGCCAACAAAAGGGCACAAGCGCAGGCCAAGAAGGCTAAGAAAAAGGGACTGGAAGGTTATTTTGGCGCCGGTGCATGCATGCCCTCTCCAACCCTGGAAGGAACTCCAATTGATGCGGTTGGAAAAAGAGGGGGGGGAGAGAAAACGGCATCCGGTCGTAACAAGGGGGAGGGCGAGAGTTTGACCGCACCCAGGACAGATGGGTCCAAGGCTGAATCAAACAAAGGAGGGGAGGGCAAACAGAGGAGGAGCCTAGCAACATCTACCACGCCCTCTAAGAAGTCTTCCTGCAATGCCTTGGATGACAAACACTCCAGACGAAGCAAGAAGACAAGATCGGATGACAAGGTTTCATCACCGGATGAGTCAGGCGGAGGAATCACCACAAACTTGGAGGCAATAAAAGGGTTGCTACAAAAGAAGGGGTCGGGCACAACCTCTCCCAAGGGATCCAATAAAACGGATAAGAAAAAGGCAACGTTTGAAGAGGTGGCTAAAAAATCTGTCCTGAAGACTCTAGCGATTAAGCACAAGAAGTGCATGGTTGCATTCTCAGCGAGAGTTGATAAAGGGAAGGACACCCAAGCGGCGTTCGGCAAGAAACTTATTTCCGCCTTGTCATTTCTCCAAGTTCATATTGACAAGAATACTTTATTTTTTGCGATCAATGAATTGGATCCCAGCAGACTGCCCATCAAGGAGAAAGCCGACCTTCCTATTTATCAGGTCATCTTGCAAAGATACTTTGCAATTCCTAACAAGAGGGCCTTCAACAATGTGAACCAAGAAGGGGGCCGGGCAATCAGAGGGTCTGCAGTGATGGGTTTTTCTCTTGACCCACAAAAATGTCTCAAGGAGGCCACAGGAGACCTATGACACATGGGTTGTGCAATTTATTTCAAGCAATGTCAGGAGGTCAACACGGTCGTGCGCCAGTTGTTGCTTGGCGCGCCCAACACGATCAAAGAGGAGGTTATCCGGCAGACGTTCGATGAGGAACTTCAGAAGATAGAGAGTCGTCTCATCTCGGAGAACAATGCGGAGTACAAATACTCACAGCACCAACTATCCAAGTGGCTAAAATACGCAGTGGTCAGGGAGTTCCCAGCGGGAATGCCATGGGAAGGGGTGGAGGAGAAAAAGCAAAAGCAAGGAATGAACAACGCCTGCCTGGCATATGTTCTTCACATTTACGAGAAGGACTATGGCCAGTTGGCAACATTGCTTGCTTTTGCAAAAGAGTGGAAAGTCTGGCATACACACTGGGGTAATGCGGCCTTCACGGTGGATATCCCTAATGAGAAAAGTTTACAAGCGGGAAAAACTCGGTATATTCAGATGGTACAGACTCATGGATCTGTTCAGCTCAGCATGGGCGCGGCAATGCTTGAAGGTCTGATTGATGCGGACACCAGGTTCTCTCTATGATTGCTGCCGGATGCAGAGGGCAAGGCAAGAGAGGCCATGGATACCTCAGTGCGAGATATGTTTAATCTCATGGAGATCAACGGACACAAAGTATGGATATGCCTGTTCACTGACCTGAATGGCATGACCATGGGCTACTTCTAGGAGATTTCTGGGCACGTTGAAGCTTTATAGCATGTCTGGGTGCACAAGTTTACTGGTGGCTTCGTCGTCGCGGATGCCTTACGGAGGACATCAATTGGTTGATCCGACACTGCTTTACACTCTCTTAGCAACAAAAGGTGACGGCATCTAAATGTCTTAAGAATCTGGGCCACGCTGTAGTCAAAAGGACCAACAGAGACGACATCATGCAGGCATCTACATCAGAGGGCATCTACAACCTAACTCTGGGGCTCTCGGATAAGGAAGTTGGTCGCTAGCTAGTCACGGACATGATGTCGCTGCCATTACCTTCAGTGAGGCCAAGGTAGGGTCAATTGAGGCACACAATTTTTCAGAGGCGTTGTCCCTCACCTCACTCCACTCGACAAAGGGTAGAGGAACTGGAGCTTTGGCGTCACCAGCTCCGAATCCTACCTTGGTGCAGTCAGTATACAGTATTGGCATGTCCAAGGTCTCCATTGATTCCAAGGAGAGATCAGATGATGACAAAGAAGACACAGACAGGATTTCCGAGAACAAGCTAGTGGCCATCGACGGTATGGATATAATCATGGGCAACGGTGGGCAAGGGGCAGTGTTATTTTCCACGGCATCAATGGAGGAGGAGAGCAAACACGCCAGCAAGGAGGAGAGAGACATGGAGGAAGACTCTGAGGTCGGAGCGACGTCAGAGAGCGAGGACTCTTCATGGAAGGAGGAAGCCAAAGAGGTTTCACAGCTCATGGCCAAGATGACAAAGGTCACGACTCTTCTCCAACTGGACTCAGATGAGGAGGCAAGCGACAGCAGCAACTTCAGAGAGGATGACCTAAGCATCCATTCTGGTGACCTCAACCTGAAGCTATCTGACTACAAGAGTGAAGCCAATGAGGTGTCATCAGGGGAGTTTGATGCTAATTACACCAAGAAATATGCAACCCCTAATACATTCCTGCACACTCTGTGGAATACGGCAGGGCCTTCTGTGGGGGCAATGTGAATTTGTCTGGAAATCATTAAGGAAGAACTTCAGGGGCAGTTAGTGGGAGTCCCAATGGAATTCCGGGATCTCCCGGAACAACTCATCAATATCATGTACAAGGAGGCTGGGGAGGACCCCCATGACACTATTGCATTCATCTCTCAAATTCATATGGAGATCGGCAAATACAATGATGACAAGGAGGAGGAGGCTTTGGATAGCCACGTCAAAGCCATTCAGTACGATGAACCTGAACCTGCTCCCAACATCCCCAATCCAGGGGAAGGGGAAACACAAGAAGCCAGTAAGACTAACGGACCATTACCCGGAGCCCAGCAGATGAGTCCCACAGAAGGGGCTGTCACAGAACCTGCCAAAGATGCAGGAGGGGACAAGGAGGGGGTGCAATCCAGGAGCATGGCGGGAGGTGAATAGCAATAGATGACCCTCCCTTGCTGCTGCAGGCAACAGAGGGGGAACATCATCAACTGCAGCACACACAACCAGCGCCCCCAGACAACAGGGAGCTGCAAGACGGGCAACCACCCACAGGGATGATCAATCCTTATAAAGGTTGTTCTGCTCTCAGGGGCAGCCACTAGGGCAAACTATATGTGGGCGAGGGGGATATCTTGCCAAAATGAATTAGATGGATATTAAAAACATGTTAGATAGATGACAGGCTCTACACAAAAAAAGCACTCTAACAGACAGGGAGATCAAATCCTTGGTAAAGGAATGGCATGACAGAAGGACTGAGGCAGAATTAGACCAAGCAATGGTCGACATTTAATTAAAGGCAATGGCAAAGAAGCTACACAAGTACAATGTGGAGCGGCTGAGGGAGATACCCACTGAAAGTAATGTCCCTGGTCTGGCTAGTACTCACAAACGGCAACATTCCAGCCATTGTTGCAACATTGCTATGCCTCCAAATGATGAAATTTTTCTAACGGACGGGATTTGACGAATCTAAGACATTTTTCAGCAGCCCATCCCACATCCCCTACATGATGGGCCTGGGACAAGGCAACAGAGCAGCTCCTCCATCATGGATACAACTCAGCACAGTCCTCATCAACATATTCAAACAATTCAACCTCGGTTCCATGATACAGGACCCCATCACGGTGGAGACAATACACACGATGGGAGCATGCTTCATGGACGACATTGACCTCTACACATGGAGGGAAAACACTCTTGATCCAGGGGAGGTGTGGAGCCAGGCGCAGTTGGAATTGGAGCACTGAAGCTGCTTGCTCAATGCAATGGGGGGTGCACTCAAGCCGGAAAATGCTTTTGGTATCTCCTTGATTATGAATGCGTGGATGGCGAATGGAGGTAAGTGGACACGGTGCCCCATGAGATGGTAGTCACCAATCCAGACGGATCGATGAGCCCAATCTTGCAGGAGCACATCACAGCATCCAAAAAGACGCTTGGCATCCATGATTCTCCATCAGGAGGAAACTTGGCACATCTGGCTTACATCAAGGAGAAGGTGGGAGTGTGAGTAAATCAACAATAAATGGGCATCTCCCCAGTCACATGGCCTGGGTAGCATATAAACATCAACTGTGGCCTGGGGTTAGGTATGGGCTAGGGACAATGAATAACAATCTTGAGGTCACCGGCAACCTCCTTCATAAGGAGGATTACAGGATGCTTAATGTTCTAGGTGTCATCTGCAGCATGACAAAAGACCTGCAGCGGCTGCATACATCATTCGAGGGATTTGGCTTATTCAATCTTTCAGTGGAACAACTGATAGGGTGAGTGAACATGCTAATGCAGCATTACCGCACCTCCACAAACTTGAGCAGGAAACTTGATGCCTCTCTCAGATATTTATAACTCCAGTTAGGGACAACCAACAACCCATTCCTGTTGGATTATGCAGTTTGGGGCTATCTTGCCCCGCTGTTGTGGGTAAAGATGTTATGGGGGACCCTTCACCATTTTGACATACATCTCTGTATGGCATATCCCAGCATAGCACCTCCCAGGGAGCGGGACCAAGTGCTGATGGAGATATTCCACTCACAGGGCCTCAGCCGGGAGACAATGCAAAGTCTCAACCGATGCAGGGTGTCCCTGGAATCCATCTTTCTCTCTGACTTGACTACCATAGACGGTCGCTATCTGGAGTATTTTGTATTCAACCCCGGCAGCAGGGATCGGTCATCATCATTCAGGTTCCCTCATGAAGTTCCAACGAGGGAGGACTGGAACCGATGGTTTGACTTCTGGCACACCTTCACAATGACTGGCAACAAACTCAAGGTTCCCCTCAGCAATTGGATCAACCCCACACATCGCATCTGGGAATGGTATTATGGACAGGCTTCCGACAATCTCCAGTGGGTAAAAAGCAACACTTTATTCCACTACAAGCAGGCGGCGGTCTCCGTTTCACCCGGTTGACATGGATTTATCACATATCACATGAGGAACCCCTCCTCCTGGAAATGGACCACAGTCTCCCTATCTTGGTAGCTGGCCTCGCTGTACACCAGGTAGTCAAGCTATCCACCGGTACGGTTCTCACGATGGTGGCAGATGCACGTACAGGGTTCTGAGAGTTTCTCCATAGTTGGGGGGGACATGGATGTGGGAAGTAATGGAGCCTGGTAAGGACAATCCGGCAGATATCCAATGGATTGTCAAAGGCCTCCACAACGGAACATCAATTTGGGCCACAGACGGGTCATACGATCAAAAAAAGGCTGCTGACTTACGCAGAGTGGGGTGGATGATCTATTGTACCACCACAGGATTCCAACTGATGGGTACCTTTTTGGAATGATCTACCTTGGCAGGCTCGTACAGAGCCGAGCTCTTGGGCCTCTGCGCTCTGCATCTCTTCTTGCAGGCTTTGGTGGAATACCACAAAGTCATCAGGTGGACAGCCATGCTATATTGTGACAACAACCGTGCACTGGAGGTATCTTCTCACCCCACACGCCACATCCAACTGAGTGCAAAATACGCCAACATACGCCGCAGTCTCAAGGCAGTCACACCATTACTCAACAGCATATTTTATTACATTCACATCTACAGGAATATGGACCGTATGCTGAAGTGGGATCAACTCATGTTAACCCAGCAAATCAACTGCATCTGCAACACTCTGGCAAAATGCTTGGTGTCCACAGCGATAAACCATGGCTATTATGACCATCCCACCCAGATGCTACTGAAGGAGGATGTTGCTCTGGTCATTTGGGGTAACAAAATTACGGGCAATATCTCCCCCCACCTACGGTTTCATGCAAATAAGGAGGTGGCACGGAAGTATTTGACCAGTCGACCCAGAAATAAATGGTCCAATGACCGCTTCAACGCAGTGGATTGGGACCACTTGGATCTTGCTCTCAAGAACAAGCCCAATATGTACAA
>JALLPB010000403.1:0-15063 GCA_036939975.1 Cyclostephanos tholiformis | reverse complement strand
CCCTACATACGAGAGTTTCTGAGGAACGTTCTCTTTCCGTGGAACACGGATGGTCGTCCGGATTCGAGTAGCCGGGTTGAATCGGGTTTCTCGCCCAATTCTTTCTTAGATCTATACTCCGATGGCAGGAACCATACGAGAGTATTCATCGTATCGTACGCTCATGGGCGTATTTTGTCATTTTTGTAGGTAAGTTAGTGGTGGGCATTTTTTTACCATTCAGCACCAGTCGATCTGACAACAATGAGTCAATCTAGCAAACGTTTTTGGCATCAATCTATCTGGCAAAAGCTATCAAAGAATCAATATTGACACTTTTAAATCTGGCAAACATTTTTTCACTTCAGTCGCGCTTTTTTGTAAATAGTTCACTCACAGCTAATATGCAAGAAGAACTGCTGATACACAATAAGGGGTATGAATATTGCTTGTGAGACCCAATTATAATTTGTTGGCATCTTAGCAAACGGGAGCTCACCATGCAGCTGTTTACCCTGGTATTTGCACTTGGGCAATTAGCCCCATTTTCTACAAAGGGCATTCTGAAAGAAAGAGTATGTAAGGTACTCTTGCCTTAATCTCCAAAGATCCAGAGCATTGATTGCATTGCTCGCCATAGGCACACCCCAATAACTTTTCTCACAGGCACAACACACTCCAACTTGGAGTGATCTATCTAGATCACAAGCAGGCTTTGATATCCTGCTTTTTGCACCTGTTTGATGAAAGAAGCGCATTAACTGATTAGAACAATCTTTGCCTATTATTAATGCCTACATTGGGCACCAGCAACTTGAGCAATGAGGAGCGGTCTTTGATGTTACGTTATGTTAAGTTATGTTATGTTATGTTTTGTTGTTGACATGTTCTAAAAATACTGCTGAACAGCCACAACTAATTCGATTTTAAGCATTTCCAATTTATGTTGCAATTTCTATCAAGCGAGTATCAAGGCTTTGGAAGAAAGTAGCTTGCTAAAGAATTCACATTCCCAATGTGTGCATCTTTTCATCGATTATTGCTTTTTCAACGCACACAGCCTCCAGACTCTTTCCGTATGCCTCAACCTGATCATTCAATTCATTCCTCTCCTTCTTCAAGGATTCGATTTCATTCAGGGCATTCTGCATCTCTGTAATTTACATGGCGACAAGTAAAGGCGATTAGTTGGATATATATGCATATTTACCAAAAAATAAATCAATTTATCAATGGACATACCTAATTTCCATGCGCACAGTTCGATCCTCGTTTTGGTGTGATCCTTGTCCATATTAGTTCTTTCCGCATTAAAGTCAGCCACCAGTTTGTCCTTCTCTCTCTCCAAGCGCAAGACACGTTTTTGAAGAGCCTTCTCCATAGACTCAAAGCGAGTATGTGCTGCGCACATTTCCTTCTCAAAGTTTCGGTCCGCCACTGTTTCTTTGGATGATAGAATTTCAATATATCTCTTGTGCTCTAGATTCTCCTTTGACAGCTCATCTATTGCGACCATGGCGTTGTGAAGCTCACCATTGATACTTGCAAGCTCAATACTATGTTTGGTTCTATCATTATCATTATCAATAAGTGACTTTTGTAGGTCCATCTGTACCAACGACAGCTTTCTGTTGCATTCCGTGTGATCATCTGGGATAGAGATTGATGTCTGTTCACGTAGATCGGTCAGTTCAAGATTCATATCCTTGTTAGATTTTTCTAACTGGGTTATCTGTGATTTCAGAGTACTAATTTCGTTTCGATGGAGCTCATCCTGATCCTTCAGTGCTTGTTGCATTTTATCTCGCAGCTGGATCTCCTTTTCCCGTAAGGCATTTTCAAGCGATGCTATCAGTGCTAGATCATTCTCCCGAGCAGCTTGGTGAATCTTTTCTTGTTCAATCATAGCAGCCTTGTGCGTCATTGTGCTTTCAGTGGTGTTTGCCTCAGATCGAGCGAGTTGGGCAGATAGCTTTTCAATGCAGCCTTTCAACGTCTGGATCTCATTCTGTAGCAAAATAACTTCATGTTTGGTTTGAGAGGAAAAAACAGTTAATACAGAAGGCAAATTTGCAATGTCGTTTAAGTCAAAAGTTTGATCGTTTTGGTCATTCTCGTCTTGAGGGAAACCATTTTTATATGCTCGCAAGCAATCAAAAGCATCATCACGACCTAATTCAGCTTTTACAATAGCCATGCTTTGACAGCAGATGTTCTGGAGCTCAAGTATTTTTTCTTTCAAACAAGTAAGCTCCTCTCGATGGATTTCATTATTTTTGTCGAGAGCATTCTGCAAACACAATATTGCTTCACTGTCGACTTCATGAATGTTTGAAGCCATTGTAGCCTCTTCTCTGCATCTTGTACTCATCCCCAATGTATGGTCAGTCTTATTAAGGGTAAGATCTTGTTGTTCCCATTCACTTGCCGAAGCGTTTTTTAGGCTTTCGTTCGAACCGTCCACTTCAAAAACGCTACCCCGGCAATCATTGCATTCTTCTACTGATGAATCTTCATCAAACGGATTTCTTGCTAGAATTTTATCACCTTTATCTGGCAATGACGATGGATCACCAGCAAACGAGTTTTTGCTTGAATGTTCTTGAATCGAAGCATTCTCTTCAAACCACTCCATTCTGGCAGTATCTTGCTGACTCGCATATGGAATGTTGGGGAAGATGGAGATATCACCTCTATGAACGGAAGGCTTCAACTCAGATTGGGCCGACTGCAATTCTCCCTCCAAAGTCTTTATAATTAAGTCTTTCTGGAATAGAGCAGCATCATACTCCAAGGCCTGCTTTTCAAGCACTTCAATTAATTGGTTATCAATTTCAAGGGCTCGAATCCTGCCATCCTTCCTGCCGGATTCTTCCATGGCAATATCATGCAAGACTTTTAGGGCGTCTCTCTCGCCTTCTAATTCTTCGAGATCATCCACTGCCTCTCTCAATTGAGACTCAAACAAGTCTCGCTCCTCTTTAAGCTTCTGCTCCTTTTTAAGGTGGATGGATGTGAGGTGGTTCTCTAATTCTTCCTTGTCTTCAAGTACAAGTTCATATTGATCACGAAGCTCATTGTAATCCTCTTGCAAGTTTCCCACATCTTTCATTTGTTTCTTCAATGCTTTATATTTGGATTCTATTTTGTCAAGATCTTCTACGGCGTTTGACAGATTCCACTGTGTCTTTTCCAGAGCATTCTCCTTCGATTGTAAAATTCCTTTAAGTTCATTAATATGACTGCAAACCTGCCGCAGCAGGTGGTATATTTGATTTCGCACGATTTCAAACGACGCATTAGAATCCTCGTCATCAGGGGCCTCCTCACCGGTGGTAGGGGAACAATAAAGATCCGGCGACAAACACTCTAATTGTCGTGGAATTGAGCAAAGAAAAGATTCCATTTTTTTGTTCAGCTCTCCCAATAATAACAACCTTGCTGTGAGGGCATTATTCTCGGCCTTCAAATTTCTAGCCGTCGTGATTATAATTTCAACAGCAGTCTCACATGTTCTCAACATTTTCAAGGTCTCATCATTCTCCTCACTGAACGCTCTCTGGTCAGAACAAATACTTTCTTGTGCTCTTAAAATAAACGCTGTTAACTCTTTGTACTTGTCGACCAAATTGTTCATTTCTCCCTTTAAGTTGTTCATTTCGTCCTTCAGCCCTCCTGTTTCTATCCGAGCTTGATTCAGCTGTTCTTCTTTCATGCGCAAATCTTGATTCAGCTGTTCTTCTTTTGTGCGCAAAGCGGCACGAGCGCTATCAAGAGCTATATTCAAATTCTTAACTTCTGTTTTGGCGGCCTCCAATTCTACGAGCATGTTTTGCAAATGAAATTTGGCAGCGTCGAGATCATTGCTCTGCCGTTGGACTTCGCTGTTAAGTTGTCGGACCTTGTTGTTAAGTGAAGACCCCATTTCTTCCTTGTCTTCCTTTGCCCGGAAAATTTCCGCTTCGAATATTTCTATCGCCTCGCTGTACTCCTTTTTTAGTCGCGCATTCTCAGATGACCAATATTCTACCTCGGTTTCTTTCCGACGAAGAGCTTCCTTCGCGTTCTTCACTTCTTCATTGATCTTGTGAAGATCTTGTTTTGTGCTCAGGAGCTCGTTAGTGGCATTGGACAGCTTTCTCTTCTCTTCGTTTTTCTCTTCAATAGTGGACGATAGCTCGCAAGATATTTGTAACATTTGATTCTTGATATCTGAAAGTTCGCTTGTGGAGTGTGAAAGTTCATTTGAGGTGTCATTTAACCGGCAAGAAAGTTCGTCGTTTGCACACTTGACTTTTTCAAGTTCCCGATTCAGCTGGTCAACTTCTGCTCTGGCGCAGTGAAGATCGGATGCTTCTTGTTCATGGGCACTTCTCAGTTCTTGGATGATATTATCTAGCAGTTCCTTGTTTGCGCGCTCTGTAGCCAGATCGATCTCCATAATCTTTAACTTGTTGATAGAGCTGCTGTCAGGAGCATACATCTGCATTGGCATCTGCATGGGCGGATAGCCATATGGTATGCAAGGCGGCGGTTGTGAAGGCCTGTCATATTCCTTTTGCAGAGAAGACTCAAGAATCACCCGACGATTACGTTCAGACTGCAATTCGAACTCAAGCTTTTTTATGTCCTTGTTCCGCTCGGGAATGTTCTCAGACAAAGATCGAGACTTGAGTTCGCTTTGAAGTTGGTCAATTTTCGACTTGAGTACAGATATTTCACGAGCGGCTGTGTCTTTTTCTGATTCTAGTTTTCGATTGGTAGCAGTCAATGATGACATTTCACGTGATGACTTTTGGCATTGTTCGTTTAGCATTGATATTTCTTTTCTCTTCTCAGCCAGTTCCTCAAGCAACCTGGAACTCTCAATGGCACCCGTTTGATTGCACTTGTGACGCAACTGCTCTATCTCAGCCTCCAACTGCTGCACTTGGGATGCATGAGCGTAAATGATTTTCTCCTTCTCGTTGTCAATAGCCGCGACTAACTCCTTGTAGGCCGTTTCGGATACGTTGACAAGTTTTCGCAATGAGTCCAACTCAGCTGTCATAACTGCATGATTCACGTTTGCTTGTGTGACAGCTGCCATTTCCTTTTGGTGAGCAACGGCGGCTAAGACACGTTCATTTTTTCCCTGATCGCGTTCTCTTTCCAACTCCTTGATGCGCAGATTCAAGCGATCTACTTCATGTAACTTTTCGACATTGCTTGCCTTGAACTCTCCCAGTTGTATCTTCAAACGTTGTATCTCGATTGAATCACCCTCTTCGAGACTTGACCTGCCGAGTTTGGTTGATGAATTGAGTTCAGCTGGAAAAGATTTTCGAAACAAACTTTTATCATGGTGACCACTGGGCATCAGTGATAGGACATTTTCGGCATCATCATTCGCCACTGCCAGTTCTTCCAAGAGCGTCTCGAGTTGTCCCTGGCCCGATCTAGACGTACAAGCCCCACTACTCGTTTGACTATAATTAGTGGACGGCATCGTCAAAGGGGATGGCATTGTCGAAACTGTTTCCTTACTCGCTGGAGTATTCATAGGAATGCAGCCGTTGGCGGCCTCTTGCATTTTATTTTTATCCCACGGGTCAACAATTAAACTTTGGGCATCCATAGGCCGGCGTTGTGCCTCCTTGAAGAGTTGCCGCGCCCTCTTGACTTCGGCGGTATGCTCCGAAACTCCGCGATCGGCGTACAACTTGAGGCAGGATCGCAATGCCTTTGTGGCCTCGGCGTATTCGTCGCATTTGACTTTTATTGAGCAATTTTTGAGAATTGAGATTTCTGTTCTAAGGCAAAACAAATAAACGCCACAGCATTCAATCAAACAAAGTGGAAACTTACTATGCACCATCCCAATGTCTGACAACAGGAGGGGTAGACCACTAGAGCTACCAGTAAAGCCGCCGCCGTGGTCCTTGCTCGAGCGCTCCACACTCAGGGCATCCATTAAGTGCGCCTTGGCCTCGTCGAACATTCCTCTGTGGTAGAACGTCATGCCCAATTTCCGTAAGATCGTCGCTCCATCGATGGTGTCGTCATGATTGGCATTCCCTAACCGCCTGAACTCGGAATAAGCCTCCCGGTATGATCTCGTCGCATCCTCGTATCGACGCAATCCGACGTATCCATCTCCCGCGATATTCAGCGCCGACGATGGCAGCACCTCGATGCCCTTTCTATCGCAGTGCGCGCCCCTGAGGACCCGATGAGACGATTCCAACGCCCTCTCGGCGGCGTACACGGCATCGCCGTACTCACGGGCGGTCAGGTGTAGATGTGCCAAATCGCGCCACACGAATGCGGCATCGGGATGAAAGTTGCCGTACAACGAGGTAGGGCCGTAGGGCCGCCATCCATAATCTCGGACTTGGTAGCGTTCGCGGGATCGATGCAACCTCCGACGCCGTATCCCCCCCCGAGGAATCCCCTCCCGCGGTCGCTGCAGCATCAACACCAACCACAACGGAGCAGGAAACCGCAGGTCCTCGTACACTACCACCCCCAGCTGGGCGATACCGGATACGAATCCACCCTCCTCGACGAGACTCCGCCGTCGCCGTCTGTACCTCGTCCTCACAAGCACGCCGTCGTCACCAATTGGATGCACGCGCGCGCCATCGACGACCTACGCGAGGAGAAGGAGCTGGGGGGACAGTCGACCCACCATCACGGGCCCGGGGGACCGTCGCGATCGCAACGCTTCCCCCCTCCCAGCGGGGGGAATGACGAGCACAACAACGCGGCCACGAGGCAGATACGACGTCGGGTATTGAGGGCGGCGATGGAACGGAGCGCGAGGGAATGGGGAACGCCTCAAGACGAGAGACGCAGGAAGATGTCGGAGGCGGACGCGGACATTGGCGGTGCCCCGGGACTCGGCGGGGGGGGAGCGGGGGGGGGGGGTACGGCGTTCCGATTCCCGGGGGGGAGCGTCGACCACCCCTCCTCGGCGGTGGACGCGTTCCGGTCCCCCGGCAGCGTCGACTCGGTTGACGCATTGCGCTCGACCCCGGGGAGCATCACGACGGCGAGGGGGGGGTTCGCGGACGACGACGATCGCGGGGTGGGCGGATCCCCCGTCGACGTCCCGCCTCCCCCCTCCCGACCGCCATCGTACAAGACCCTTGTCACCGAGCTAATAGCATCGAACGAGCCTGAGAAACTCTCGCAGGTCGATCGCGTCATGGAGAAGTACGCGGGGAGAGAGGAGGAATTGATCAAGAAGCTGGACCTGAGGTACAGGCGCAAGAGGATGAAGAGCGCGATGAGACGGCCGAAAGCATCAAGTCCTGGCGGCGATGAGGACGGTGGAGGAATGGAGAAGATGCTATTGCAGCCGCCGCCACCACCGATGTCATCAGAGGCGAAAACATTCGTAGACAATGACAACGACAAATTTAAGCCCGTCGCAGTGATCCAAACACAAGTATATAGTCCTCCCAAGAAACTGACATTTATTAAGGTGGACAAGCTGCTAAACAAGAATCGTGGCGTGATCTCGCCCATGCAAAGCTGGGACAAGAGCGAGGGAGATGAGCCGGATTTGGGCCAACGCGATGCTGCCGAGGGCGGATGCAAAGACAGCAATGAAAATGACCGGAATAAATTCGCCATGCCGCCGAAAATTATGGAGAAAAGATTGCTTAAGGCTGTATCCGACTCGGCCAAGACCTTGATTCATGCCAATATGATGGAGGAACTCGACGCTAATTCTAGTATGATTCACCGCAACTCCATTGCGTCTGTCAATTCAACAGATCCGAGCAATCAGGCGCAGAAGAAACCCATCGAACCTGAAGATACACCCAAACCTAATGATGCCGTGGATGTCGGTGCGAAAGACGGAGGTAATTATGAGGATGGAGAGGTTGAGGGGCATGTTGATAATGATCAGGATGAAATCATGATGCCGCCCAAAATTACGAAAAAATTATTACCCAGGGACATATCTGACTCTACTCAAAAAGCTATTGCGCACGACAATGTTGACCTACATACTCCCCGCGCGAATTTCGCTTCGATGAATCTGGGGAATCAAATAGAAGATGAACTCCTAGAATTGGAGGAGAAGCGAATGCAACTTGCTGAGAAACGTATGCAACTGGAGGAGAAGATGCTTGTCAATGGAATGTTTGAACAAGAAAAATTAGTTGAGTCATCCCAGTCTAAGCCACCTCAGTCTGAATCAGCTCTGTCGCCCAAGTCATCCGAGCGAAAGCTTGAAATCTGCAATGAAAATTCGCTCAACTTGGGCCGTGATTACAATCTAAAGAAAGCCGCATCCAATATATCTAAAGCATATGACGATGGAATATCTGTGATTACCATGGACACAAAGATTACTTTGCCAAACAGGGTGGCACATCCCGTTGGAGACGGAGATGCCGTTTATTCCTTCGATCAAATACTGAAACGTCCTCCCAATAGTATCACAGTCGAGTCTTCTGGTATCGGAAGCGATGGTATCAATGTCGAAAAGCTGCAAACAACATCAATCACCAAACTGCACCGAGTCGCCCCCGAGATTGAGACAGAGGATGAAAAGTCCAAGTTGGCTGAGGCCTCTTTGATTGCTTCTGCGAAGTTGGACAACGTTGAGGCAAGGATACGCGCACGCTACAGACTGATGGAGGAAGAGGCTGCGAAGAAGAAAGAGAATCAAATGAAAACTCAGGACGCCGTTGCGATGGACACATTGATCGAGGCTCATGATGAGCTTAGCGATATAGAGTCTATGTTCCGAGAGGCCAAGAGCAAAGGATCGTTTCAGGTAGATTATTCTGAACAGGATAAAGGCAAAGAGAAGGAACAAGTGAACAAAGGACCTGCTACGGAGACTGTCGAGGTTGAAAAGAAAAATGACGTGGCATCGGAGACAGCCTCAGAGGGCCTGAACTTGTCGTTACTCGACGCGGTTAGGCATGAGAGGGGACAGGCAGAGAACGGCATGGACAGTGCGGACACAGCCGATGAACAAATCATTGAGAGCATCCTCTCAAGCTTTGACGAAGAAGAACAACCTTTGGAAGTAAATGTTGGGAAGGTACATCAAAGCACTCGAAAAGAAGAGACCGATTTACAAATCGTAAAATCCTCTCACGCAGTTGATGATATGGGAGTGCGACAGCTACCCAGGTATCTCTCGTCTCCTAACAACAGGGGAGGAGATAGCATCGTCAGCGCGATGTCCCAACATTCCACCTCTATGATGGCCATTGTAATAGCTACCCAAACCGAGCTTAATCGTCTAAGGAAAGTTGCAGCATTCAACCACGAACGTCAAGAAGATGCAACTATTTGTTCCGGCCCGGCTGTTACCAATGACAACTTCGAGGAAGAAATCACACGTTTCATAGCTGAAAAGGAATCGAGATTTCAAGCTGAGCAAGCAGTTGCATTGTTGAAGGCCCAAAAGGAGCTCGAGACTGAACGCCGGGCTAGACTGGAGGCCGAGACCGCGAGAGTGAAGGCTGAGATTGAATTGGAACGTCTGAAGTCGGGGAAAATTCTCAAGGATGAAGAGCAGATAGCTTCTCAAGGGAGGGAAGGTTGCTTAGATATAAACCAAACTCGAGACGTTGCCACTGCGGCACTGTTGACGCCAGGGGAGGAAACGTCATCTGATCAACTTGACCATGCTCAATTAGACTTGGAAAAAAGACTTGTGGAAGTACTTATATCGTCGGTGGAGGCACCAGGAGTGAAGACCGACGAGGAGTTTGAAATTCCAAATCATGAAGAAATGGCGAAGGAAGATTCTGTAGTTGAAGAATTACAAATTGTTTCAGATGTATTGATGCAAAAAGAGCAGCACCTTCCTGATGTAATCGATCAATCAAGGTTGGAAGCGGAAGCCACAAGACGCCAGGCAGAGAAAGAGCTAGAATTGCTGAGAGCGAAAAGGGCGGCAGTACTCAAATTGGAGTACGACGACATGGCTCACGAACTCGGTCGCCTGCCAGATATGGTTGAGAACAATTCAGAACTTATGAGATCAAACTCTGGACAAGTCGTTGATGAAGTTGAAGAATACCGTCAAGTGCATTCAAATGACGACGAAAGAATGTCCGGACACTTTGAGGCAGTTATCGCTGAAGTCCCTCAACACCTCAGTGATGACGAGAACCGTAGGAAATTAAATGATATGCTCGAAACGGTCATAAGTAAAAGCTCTAGTGATGAAAGAGAGGGCGTTGAGCTAAATGCAACTGCACAAATAAAAACTTCTCAAACCTCCTATGTTGAGATTTGTGACCATGATGTGGCAGAGAGAACTGAGCCCCAAAGGAGAGATAGCTCCGAAGAGATTGACGCATATGTAGCATTAAGCTCGGAAAAAAAAATTGGAGAAGTATCGGGTCAAGAATCGTCCTTAGAAGCATTAGGTCTCGAATTGACCTCTCCTGAAAAGTATACTCTTAATGTTGCTGCACAAGAAGATGGGTCGGGTTACAAAGTCGCTGAAATAAATGAACCCTATTTCCCTCTTGGAAAATCGAAACCAGCTGTACCTAAGGATACGGACGAAGAAGTTGAAGCAGAGATTCACCATGTTGCAGTAATTACATTTGAGGGTAATCCAATGAAGGGCCAATTGTCCTTCATCACCGGCACTAAGATTGAAGCCCATTCAAATCAACGAGGCCCATGGTGGTTGGGTAGATGTGGAACCCGAACAGGCTGGTTCCCTGCGAAAACAGTTATTCCCGAATCTGAGTTTTTAGCTAGGTTCAATAGTCCTTCATCGGCTGTAGTTGACTACGATGAGAGTGAGGAGGTAGATAATCTTTCGGGCGATGAGTTGAATGCCGTGTATGATCTCATTCGCAATCCCTCGGATGATCAATTGGAGCAAGAACAAGATGGGGATGATTCTGATGACGAGAGTGGGTCCCCCGCCAGAAGTCGTTGGCTTGATGCTGGAGTTGGTAAGAGCAACACAAATTCTTCGTCTTCACGGAATCGTTCCCCTCCTCCCACTCGGTCGGACCCGTCGGAAATGGCTGGTCTTTCAGAGCGGCTCTATGAATCAAACGATAGCGATTCTCGTTCAAAATCAAATGAAAGACTCTCATCATCCCCAACTACCTCGAAGCTGGATGACATGAACACAATTAATACAAATGATGCCACGAAATATCTCTCAAAAACGTCGTCAGATGGCGCTGTAATAAAATCACGGCCAGACGCTGATGTCCCAAAGCGAAAACCTAAGGGCGACTGGAGAGCAGCTAGGGACCCAAATTCAGGACTGACGTACTATTATCATATTATAACCAAGGAAGTGAGTTATGTTTGACCGTTACAGCATCATTGGATTTTGGTCCCCTCCATTGACACCTCACATTTCATTCTTTGCTTCAGACGACATGGGATAAGCCTACAGGCTTTGTATCAAGACAAGCTATAGCTGAAGGACCATCTCCTAAAGCTGCTTCGACAGAAAAGTCATCAAAAGGTCGAAGAGGGAGGGGGATCATGAATTTCTTAACGAAGATGGCCAAGCCACCCAGTCCTGCTTCGCCAACCAAAGCATCTGGTACGCCATCATCACCGTCAGTCTCGTCGCCAACACACGGGGCGAATCTTGATACTTCCGTCGAGGCTAAAAACGATACCACAACACACGTTCCAACTAGCGCGAACGCAGAAATGCTGAAGGTGGACGTTAGCAAGCTCGAGCAAAAGAATTCTTGGTTGACTCTTGATGATAAGGTCTCAGTAGGTGACGATAACAGCGAGAGTTCCGAGGGCACATACACAAGTATTTTTTCGAAGGGCAAAATTAAGTCCGTTCGAAAATGGGCTGGAAAGATCACGGAAAGGCTGAACAGTCCGCCTAGTCAACCGTATAAAACGTTAAATGATGGCACGAAAGATCCACAGGATAATGCTGTATCGTTAGCGAAGGAGCAACCGAAAGAATCCCCGTCTGTAGCATCAAATGATGGGCCGTCTCGTGAACAAACAGAGCTCGAGCAACCAATCCAATCAGAGGTCAATGATATGTCTGATTGTGAGGGTCCAATTACTACCAAAAACAAACCATCGGAAGAAGTAGCTCAAGACTCGACTAATGGAAACGAAAACGGTGTTTCAATCTTAAATTCGCCTGAAACCTATGTCCCCCAAGTCAAGCCTCCTGACGTCGTTAACACTTCGATGGAATCATTAAGAAAGAAACCCCAATGGAGATTCGCGACTGATCAAGCTACTGGCCGTACTTATTATTATATACGAGGCACCTCGAAAGTAACGTGGGAGAAACCATCAGAGATGTCAGATTAATTTTTTATATGTAATTCATGTTTTAGTAGTGAGATTTATTTTGATGACCCGAGGAAAGTTTTCGCACCGAAATTCGTCATCAGTGCCCCTCACGCGCCCTGGGGGCACATTTGATGATGTCTGTTGCAGGAGGGACAGGGTACATGGATCACAAACCAAATCGAGTCGGTGACATGTCAAAGAAAATAAATGAAAAAAAAATTCGACCGGGAGCACGATCTTACCATCGACGCGGAGTATCATTTCCGCCGCCTCGCTGGCACTCAACAGCACGCAGAGCTTGCTCTTGAGGGCCTCCGCGACTCCCAGCTCAGTCATGTCGCCGATGGTGCCGTTGTACATGTCGAGGCCATAGGTGCTCTTGCCGGAGGCGTGGGCGGCGCGAAGCTGCGTCACGAGCTCTGCGGAGTCGTACCCGCCGTTGTCTGCCACGATGGCCGGGAGCTGTCGAAGCGCTCGCGCGAAGGAGGTCATTGCGAGGGCTTTCTTCCCGGGCGTGGACTCCACCTGACGATCGATGGCCTGCGCCATCAGGATTTCCGTGCATCCGCCTCCGCATATGATCCTCGGATCCTTCACCGTGGCCGTCAGGATGCACAGCGCGTCGTGCAGCGACCTCTCGGCCTCGTCGAGAACGTGGGAGGATGCCCCCCTGAGCACGATCGAGCACGCCTGTCCGGATTTGCAACCCCCGAGACGGATCACCTTATCCTCGCCAATCATTACCTGTAAGCGACACGGACGGACGGGAACAAAGGATGAGAGTGGTCGCTCCCCGCGACGGGCGGCAAACGACGGTCATTTATTCTGCCACTTGCGGGCACTCGCACCTCCTCGATGACGTCGCACTCTCCCATCGTGACGAGATCGGGCCTGTCGAAGGTGCTCACCACCTCACCGCCTGTCACGGCCGCGAGGCGCTCGATCCCATCGAAGTCGGCGTGCTCGATGGCCATGACGCCATTCTCCGTAAATATGGATTCAGGAAGGTTGTAAATCAGCTGCCTATTTATGAACACGTTGCACCCGTGCGCGATGATCTTGTCGCACTTTTGACGCATTCGAGCCTGTTGATATCAGAGGGGGCGGGACGAGGGGGGGGGGGGACGAGATTGAGAGCATTCAAGAACGATCACGCGCGATCACCTACCCCCTTCGGACGCAGTCGACGTACCTTCTCGGCCTCTTCGATCTCCGCGACCTTGCTCAATGAATCCACGCGTACGCGGCTGCCGTATATTTTGATCTTGTCGGTGTCCATGGACGTGTTGGCGAGCAAGATCTTGGCATTCTCGATCCTCTTCGGCTGACCGACTCCGATCTTCTTATCGAGGAGGAACCCCTCCTCGAGGTACGAATCCCTCAAATGCCCGCCCGGCTTCTTCAGGACCTGGATGTGATCGAGGTTGTTCGATCCCTTCAGTCGCATCACGGCGTCGACCGCGAGATTCGCGAAGTAATCCTTGTCGTACGTGACTAGCTTGGAGCTTAGCGTGGTCCGGGCGATGCGTAGTAGGTCCTCGCGAAATTTGGCCTCGTCGGCGCTGTTGTCGATCGCAGACGCCTCCAATGCATCGCGCGCGACCTTCCGGGCGATGCGCCATCCCTCGGCAATCGTCTGGGGATGGATGCGTTGGTTGATGAGACTCTCGGCCTCGCGACTTATATTTCATGGCGGACGTGAGGGGGGAATAAGTATCGAAGGGTGGATCGGCTCGCGATGATTGGGATGCAAGAATGCACACGAAAAAAAACGAACGATTCCCCTCCTTTGCCGGTGCCGCGCATCGAAAAAGACGATGAATTGGTAACAACAACTATAACTCACAGCAGCTCCCCGCAGAGTACGGCCACACTAGTGGTGCCATCCCCGACCTCGTCGTCCTGGACCCGAGCGATGTCCACGAGGACCTTCGCGGCGGCGTTGTCGAGGTTGATCGACTTCAGTATCGTCGCTCCGTCGTTCGTCACGCTGACGCTTTGGTCGTGTTCCGAAATTCGCTGCAGTATCTTGTCCATCCCCTTGGGACCTAGGGTCGTCTTGACGAGGTCGGCTATGGCGATGGCACCGATGAACGACGATAGGCGGGCGTTCTCGCCCTGTTTGCCCGCGATTAACCGGTGAATGCAGGGCGGGGAAGAAAGAGCGGACGGTTGTTGTTGGGGGGATAAAAGTCAATGATTACGACCTAAAAATGAAGGCAATGACGGCGACGATTGCCGCCGCGCGATGCATTGGACGAGTGACGGTGCGCTGATATGGCGCCCCCGACCAAATACACATATTCACCTTGTCAACGGTCGTTCCGGAATCCATAAATGCAGCCTCCATGGTTGCGACGTTTCAATTTTGGAGGAGTGAGGTAGGGATTCTGCTATATAGAGATAAGTAGTCGCGGGGAGGATCGACGTCGGATATCGAAAGGGAAATGAAATATGAGGAAAGCGAGACGGATATGGCAGGGCGGTCTGTCCTGTGGGTACGGTACCACCATAATAAAAAATAGGTACAATATCCCGCATTCCCGCGTGAAGTAACCCTATTTTTTTTCCTTCTCCAAAAAAAACCAAGAAGAATCCTTTGATCCTGCGCGCGCATACATACCATACTTTGTACTTTGGTGCCCTACTTACCTCAATCACAACTACTATCGTCTGGGTGACTGCATTTATTGGTCTAAACGGTTTAGGCCACCTTTAGGCCCAGCCTAAACGCTGTCTAGATCGGGCTTAACTACGAAATAACCTAAATTTTAGAAAAATCTAAACGGCATGTCCGGACATGCCGTC
>JALLPB010000402.1:0-16303 GCA_036939975.1 Cyclostephanos tholiformis | reverse complement strand
GAGTGTTCCTATTTTTTTATGCGTATACGCTCAACGCTCAAAGAAATCACAGCCTTAGCTAACCCTTAGTTAACCTTAAACTAGGTAACTCCTGATGACAATTGTTATTAAGGCCGTAGTATTTATTGAGGTAGCTCCTCGCTCCTAACGCAGGGGGATTCTAAAACGAAAATAATGTTGTCAACGAAGGTCGTCGCCCGACCAGAAGAAGGAAAGTGCACGGTTCGCCGACGCATCTGTCCTCGTGTTGCCCAGTTGTCAGTTTCGGCAGCGGTTTTGCTACTTAGCTTTCTCAATTACACGAACGGCTTCACCCCCCCACTCCTTCCACCGCGGTTGTGTGCGGCGGCGCCATCGCCGCTCCAGACATCGACGGCATCCACAGAGATCGCCGGCATAACGAAATTGCGACCACCGATCGTGCGCATTGGGAATAACGGATCCTCGACTTTAATCGGCGCGAAGAAGGCGCGGAGCGACGACGGATGCGCGAGGGATGACATTGACGATGCCGGCCCGAAAGGCATCGTGACCGGCGTATTCAAGAAAAGTCCGGGCGCAATCATCATCGCCCCCTTCGTTCTGATATTTGGCCTGGATCTGATCGCGAACATAGTCGTGGTCACGAAACGTTCTCTTGAGGTACTTTTCACGGGGGAATACACTGTCTGGACTCCGTGGCAATGAACGCAGGAATAAGATTCGTTACGTTGCAGACAATTAACGCTTAAGTAAGATTCGTTACATGCCTTGTGCCGTTCGAATGACTGCGGGATGTAGTAGCTGATGGAGTTGTATTTTATAACATCGCACTTAATCCAACGGTAACCTACCACAGCCTTACTATTATATAATATGTCACCGATTTAAACACGTTCAATATACTCTCCCTTTTCTGTATCCACCTTCACCATCTGGCCCTGCTCGACGAATCCCGGGACGCTGATGGTGGCGCCGCAACTCAAAACCGCCGGCTTGGTATATCCCTGGGAGGTGTTGCCCTTGACGTTCGGTTCCGTTTCCACGACCTCGAATACGTACGGCGACGGCGCGCGGACCTCGATGACATCCCCCTTGAAGTAGATGAGATCGCATTGCATACCCTCGGATATCCACTTTTTCTGATCCTCGATCATCTTCTGTTCGACCATCACCTCCTCGAAGGATTCGATATCCATGAACATGTAATTCCCAGCCTGCGTATACACAGACACATATTCACAAATATGATATGTTTCGGAACGGATGAAATTTGCATGAGATGATTGGGAAGAATCATTTATCGAACTGCATATCACATTAACTTTTTGCAAGGACGCGTCGAACGAAAGTGCATTTCACCTCGCACGAAAGTCCCCTAACACCAGCTGTCCTCTTGGGGATACCGCAAGGAGATGAACGCTGCGGATACGAACATCATCCTCGTCTAAAAACATTGGTCGAATAGTTGCGTCAAGCGTGTTTGTACGATTTCTCTACCCGCACTCTCCTGATCCGAGAAAAAAAAAACATCAATTTGAAGGCACGTTCCTCCAGCCAGATTCATGCAACCCAAACGTTGTATCGGAGACACCCAATCGAACAGTCAGCCACCATATTCCGAAATTCTCTAAGGAAAAAAAAAAAAAAGTCGACTAAATGCTCGCGGATTTCCATCTCCTCATCTCCCCCACGTGTCCTCTCACCTCGTCCTCGTAGGTGTACTGACTCGGCTTCCTGGTGATTTCCGCAGTCTCGAACTTCTCCCCGCTCCTGTAGGTATTCTCGATGGTATTCCCCCTCTTTAGGTTCTTCATCTTGATGGTGGTCTTCGCGGCCCCCCGCGCCTGCTTCATGATGCTGAAGCTCATGATCTTGTACGGATCGCCGTCGATCTCGATCGTGAGGCCGTTCTTGATCTCGGAGGTATCGACCGCGACCATGGACAGGGCCGACGACGACGACGACGACGACGACGACGACGAGGAGGACGACGGGAGGGATCTGGATGCGGCGACGCTGTTCCCGACGGCGGGCGAGAAGGCGTTCGCGGCGGCGAGGAGGACGCTTATGATGAGTGGCCGGAGGGACATTTGTCTATGTATGTTATTTCCTCGTGGTCTGGTCGGTTGTGATTTTCGTTTATGGGGTGTGGCGTCGTCGTGGATGAAGGGCGACGAGAGTGAAAAGCGATGACGCGAGAGTATCGTAGTGAGGAGGAGGAGGATAGGAGGTCATTCTCAGGCAGCCAGGGATAGTAGGTAATAGGGCAGGGCCGGACCCGAGCGATGTTTGAGGTTTTTTGGTTCCACGTAGGAGGTGCACAACGGGTCAAGGACAGACCAATCACATCCCAATTGGCAACTCCCGCCAAGAACGTGCCAAGCAACGCGCCGCGCGCGAGGAGGCTGGTAATACATAATATTGTAATTGACTTTGATCTCTATCGTACGCAGCCTTTTTTTGATGTGAACCGACCGAAAGCCCCATAGAAATATCGTTGGTCTCATATTTTTTTATTTTGATGCAAATGAATATTCACTAATTTACCTTCGTCGCCATCGCATTTCTTACCATACACACTTTGATTTCTCTGAGCATAGACGAACTCAAAGTAGTTAGCATATATTATTATCGTGCCATGCGTCAAAGGGCGAGAAGTCTCGTACTATATCTCAGTGGACAAAAGATTCAGGCAGTGAGAGATGCCGTCGGATTTGATATCCCCCCTAAAACTTCGAATGAGTCGAAGAGAACCACAACGTGGATCACAATTTGGATGAAACGGCTGTGGGTGATATCCGCTGTCACTCTGTCTGTTTCGAATCTTCGCCCAGTTCTTCTACGGATATCGAACTCGTATTTTGGGGTCGAGTGCGACGCCCAAGAATACAATAATATATCGTATGCAATGCCCAACAGTCCTCGAATATATTTGATTCACGTCGGAAAGGCTGGGGGTACCACTTTGACTAGGGCGTTGATGTTAGACAATACGACCGCGAAATTGGACCCAAACTACAAGGATGAATACGGACGGGTCATCCTTCCGCACAACGTGGCGGCAAGGTCAGTCCAGTGCATGGTCAAGAAGGCCCGTGTTGCCACCGAAATGGCTGTTGCCGATGTAAATATCACCTTTAAGATTCACGACAACTGGATAGAGGGTACCTCCGCGTGCTACAAACACTCTCCGGATGCTTCACAACTTACGCGGCGCACCTTAGGTGTCTATCATATGCAAGGTGCTCCTTACTCCAATGAAGACAAAGCATGGTTATTGCATAACACAAACATGTTCCTCTTCACCGTGCGTGATCCCATTGAGAGACTTGCATCGGCGTACAACTATCACCGACATCAATTCGACAGTCATTATCGCCTGGTTGGTGGATTTCCACAGGTTGCAAAATTTTACGAACAATGCTTTCCTGAAGGCTTTGATATGATGATTGACAATCTGCGGAATAAAAATAGTGCGGAGTGCTTTTTGATGGGTGTTCAGTCTTTGCTCGGAAAGATTGGGGACGGTTTAGATCATTTTGAATTCAATTATGAACACTACTTGAAATATTCTTTGGGCCAGAGACCAAATCATCCGGTTGCTGTGCTTCGAACCGAACACCTGTGGGAAGACGTCATTCATCTGGATCAAGACCTTGGAGGAACGGGCGATTTTAGCAATATGGAAGGATTCAAGTTTTCTCACGGTAGCGAGAAGTACACAGAGGAGCTTGGCACTAAAATTGGTACATCAAACGAGGTATTCTTATGCTGTTTGATTTATCGGGAAATCGAATTTTACCAACTTTTGATATTGAAGGCGTTGAATCTTGCGGACAAACAAAAACACGAATCTTTGAATGATTTGTTGAATCGATGTCACATAAAAACACACGAGAAAGATGTGCTGAAACATCCGTTTTCCTGGAGAGCGTTTCGTCAGGGGGAAATGTGCAGTGGCCTTATGGGCAATTCTTCGGATCCCCACTCTGCACAATCGGTAAGCTTGATGCCACGGCGAGGAGAATCGACATGCCACTGGTGTTGCGGCTTGGCGGGGAGCCGATCAAATCTTAAAGTCGTCGTATAAATTAAACTTAATAATTACCATCTTCGCACAAGGTACAGGTCATCGTCCGGACTCGTCTCCATCCTCAGACACCCTCGTGTTGTCGACGATCGTACGAGATCGCCCGATGACGCATTCATCGATCGACGTCGCGGCCCGACGACTGTTGGAGAAATTGAAACAGACCAAACCCTGACCAGGGACAGACTCGCAGAGTCAGGAGTGCGAGCACCAATCAAAATAGTTGATGGGCGAGGATGGAGTCCTGGAGTGTATCGTAACCTCCGATTGTTACGGCAATCCCTGGAGATAGCATGGGAGAAGGCTTTCATTAGAACCTCTCACTTTTAATTATTAATCTTCGTTTACTTAGATACACGAGCACTCGCACCATCTCGCGCGCACCGGATGGAAATATGGGTTGCATCAACATTAATAATTAAAAGGGACTGAGAAGAAAGATGGACACCACCCCAGGTGGAAAACCGAAAGTGGAAGGAAAGAAATTTCGCAGGCTAACGAACAGAACGGCACCGATCAAGAGGGAATTCTTATCAACAACCCAGGGCCTGGAGAAGCATACTTTCAACGTGGGAAACGCGAAATACGCTGCGAAGTTTCAAAAGTCGCTGGACGCGATCTCAATCTACATACAAGCGAACTACAAGGATGGCTCCAAAGCAGCGAAGTCAGTCCGAGACCTGAAGCTCCTTGTGATCCTCGACGCATACCCAACCGGCGTGAACAGTGGCCCGCCTGATGCAGGGACGGTATACCTCTGGCAACAGGAAGTGTCAGAGCAGACGAAGGCAAGGAACCTCCTCGCGGAGAACGTGAAGAAGGCATACGCCCTCGTCCTTGGGCAATGTTCCCCCGAACTGATTAGCAAGATAAAAGGGTCCGACAAATACCCGGCAGCCGACCTCGCACAAGACGTGATACAGCTACTGCTCATTATCAGAGGGTACTGCTGTCGGTTCGATGACCACCAACAAAGCACATGGGCCCTAGAGAACGCGAAACACCGCGTATCCGTATTCTACCAGGGCGCCAATATGTCGACATCAGAATACGTCGAGCACTTCAATGCCCTTGTGGGAGTGGTTGAGACCTATGGAGGAGCGTATGGCCACGAGCCAGGTTTAGTCAGGGCGGAGATTATGACGCAAACGGGCGTTGTAGACCACAATAACCCCACACCTGACGAGCTGGAAATAGCATACGGCAAATGCCGAGAACAGTACCTCTTGTGCATGCTCCTCCGGGGATTGGATTACGGAAGATACAAGACCCTGAAGGACGACCTATGTAATAATATGGCGTTGGGAGTAGATAACTTCCCCAAGACAATCGTTGAGACAACACGCCTCATGAACGACTACAAGGTGCCACCGAGGGCGCAGCGAGTGAAAGAGAATCAAGCCGAAGGAGTTGCTTTTGTTCAAGACGGTGGGAAGGCCCCAAACCTGAAGGACGTCGAATGCTGGCACTCCAGCAAGAAGGGTCATTACAAGACTGACTGTCCCGAGCTAAAGATCGAGGGAATCGACGATGGAGTACAGAATCTGTTCGTGGTAGAGGAATACGAAGATGTGATGGGTCTATTCTCGGCCAAAGCATGGGTGGACGGATGTGATGACCTGGAGTGTCATCTTGTCCAGAAAGGATGCAAGCTCGGATGCACAGGGATTCTCAACCCCAACCACCTCTACATTGACACTTGTGCTACGTACGCGAGCACACCCCACGCCCACTTCATCGACAACCTAGAGAAACAGAGAAGCCAACTACGGGGGCATACCAATGCCAGATCTGCTGTGATGACAAGGGCCGGAACGATGAAAGAGTTGAAAAAGGTTTGGCTGAACAAAGGAGGAGTGGCTAGCGTCGTTCCCCTGAAGCTGTTGGAGGAGATTCAACCAATCTCATACCATTCCACAAAGGGCATGAACCCGGGGCATTTCGTCATTCACACCAGGGAAGGAGATATCGTGTGTCGCAACAACACCTGCGGAATGCCATATCTGAATCTCCAAGAGGTGGAGGCCGAGGTCGCCCTGTGCCTCATCCAGGATACGATAGACACTGTTCGTAACAACTTCGATGGATACACGCAACGAGAAGTGACCAAAGCCAAGGAAGCCCGGGAAGCGCAGGGGATGCTAGGACATCCCACAGACCGGGAGTTTCTAGGGATGGTACGTCACAATATGATTGACAATTGTAACATATCACCGACTGCCGTCAAAAATGCTAACCAAATCTTCGGCCCCAATCTTGCATGGGTGAGGGGACGGATGGTAAGGATAGCTCCCGAGCCTGTGCACATTGATTACGTGCAGGTCCCGCGGACCATCCTAGATAGGCATCGCGTCGTGACGTTAGCTATTGACTGTATGTTCGTGAACGGAGTACCATTCCTAGTTAGTGTCTCTAGAGGTTTAAATTTAATAACAACCGAATATACTCCAACAAGGACTGCTAAGAATCTTGCGGCAGGAATCCGCAATATCATCGCGCTGTACGCAAAGGGTGGGTTCCAAGTCGGGACGATCCTGATGGATAACGAATTTGAGTGTCTCCGAAATCTGATCCCCACCATCGTGATAAACACCACAGCAGCAAATGAACATGTGCCTGAGATTGAGCGGCGCATCCGGCTCATAAAGGAGCATGGAAGAGGTATCCTGAATACCCTCCCATACAAAAGGATGCCACAACTCGTGTTGGTCGAGCTCATTTACCACGTGGTTTTGTGGCTGAACGCTTTTCCTCTAAAATCAGGCGTGTCCGACACATTATCCCCACGAGAGATCGACTTACGACATAAGTTGGACTTTGCAAAGCACTGTAAAGCACTTTTCGGCAGTTACGTGGAGGTTCACGAAGGACCAAACCCTACCAACGGAATGGCGACTCGCAGTATGCCAGCAATAGTACTCGGTCCTACTGGTAATCAACAAGGAACCTATAAATTTATGAGTTTATCGACTGGAAAGAAAATCAAACGTCGAGGTTTCACGAAGTATCCCATGCCCAATTCCATCATAAAAAGGGTCGAATCCCTCGGACATAGCGCCACACCGGGGACATTTGACTTCTCGGACAGGAATGGTATCCTTTTTGAATGGAATGATGAAATAGACGAGCACCAGGAGAACCTCGTTGAAGACGAACCCATCACCTACCCCGCTCTTGTTGCCAAATTCCCCGGCGTACCGATGGACCGCGACCTCCCGATCCCCCTCATCGAGGAAGAAATCGAACCCCAAGGGCGTGCCGAAGACAACGCTGTGCGCAATGCCAACGTCGCGCCGTTCGCCGCCGCAGGAGTGGATGGACAACATACCATCGAGATCGATGACGACAAGACAGAGGAATATGACGATGACGATGACAATGACGGAATCATCGCGATAAATGAAATCCCCCCCAACCAACGACCACTACTCTCCGACGAATTTATTGACAAAAGCAGTGACAGCGATGATGTCGACAGCAGCAACAGTGACGATGACCCTGACGACACCGACGTCACATTACATGATGATAACAATGACGTACACCTCGACACCACCACCAAAGACGTCAACGACGATGAGAGTGTACCCGGGATACGACGCTCCAAATGCAAAAATAAGGGACAGACCACCAGGTTTGCCGCATACGGCCTGTTGATGGCGGCACGACGTCACGCAAAGGGGGGCGAATGAAGGGCTGTCATTTGGGGCGACGTTATGTTCTTTTCCGGCAACGATGACCTCAGAGACTCCAAACCAATCCCCGTCGGGGACAGGGAGGAATGGGCATTAAGAGTGATGCTCACACAATACTCCATTGGGGTGGGTTTGAGAAAATTCAAGCAAAAGAGAGAAGCCGGAGTCACCAAAGAACTCACGCAAATGCACGACATGACTGTGTTCACCCCAGTTTATAAGGACTCCCTCACTAAAGAAGATAGGACGAAGGCACTGGCATCGTTAATTGTTTCTGAAAGAAAAACGAGACAACACGATAAAAGCATGGATGTGTGCGGATGGACGGAAACAATGGGGAGATTGGACCAAGCAAGAGTCGACATCACCTACCGTGTCCAACGAATCAGTGTTCATCACCTCCGTGATCGATGCACACGAGAGACGGGACGTGGGAAGCTACAATATACCCGGCGCCTTTTTGCACGCGGATTCTGATGAAGACATCACCATGATGCTCAAAGGAAGGCTTGCAGAGCTTATGGTGAAGGTTGCACCTAACCTCTACAGAAAATACATCACTGTCGACAAGAAGGGGACAGCGATCTTGTATGTCAAGATGCAAAAAGCCATGTACGGCCTCCTCAGGAGTGCACTACTATTTTATAAGAAGCTCGTAGCTGACCTAGAAAGTGCGGGATTCAAGTTGAACCCTTATGATCCCTGTGTCGCCAATAAGACCGTTGATGGGACACAGATGACTGTCTGCTGGCACGTCGACGACCTAAAGGTGTCTCACAGAAACCCAAAGGAAGTCACCAAGTTCGGCCAGTGGCTCAGCAACACCTATGGCGTTACGGTAGCAGAGCATCGAGGAAAAATACATGACTATCTTGGGATGATATTTGATTTCTCTGAGGATGGGAAGGTGTTGATAAACATGATTGAATATATTAAAAATGTCATCGCCAATTTCCCGGAGGAGATAATGACGACGAAAACAAGTCCGGCTGCGGACTACCTTTTCGAGGTTCGCGACGAATCGGAAGCAAAACCACTGCCGGAGGAAGAGGCGATGGCATTTCATCATACTACTGCACAGCTATTATTTCTGAGTGCCCGAGCACGGCAAGACATTCAGCCCGCTACTGCATTCCTGACTACTTGCGTCAAATGCCCAGACGAGGACAACTGGGGTAAAGTGAAAAGGGTACTTGGATATCTCAAAGGTACGATCAACATGCCCCTTGTGTTGTCCGCCGACTGCCTCACTCTATCACGCTGGTGGGTGGATGCGGCTTATGCAGTACATCATGATTGCAAAGGTCACACAGGTGCAGGAATGAGTTTTGGGCAGGGAATGGCCATAAGTTACTCGTGGAAACAAAAGGTCATGACGAAGAGTTCCACGGAAGCAGAGCTCGTGGGAGTGGATGACACTCTTGGTCATATCCTATGGGCTCGTTACTTCATGGAAGAACAAGGATACGAAATGGATCCATCTGTCCTATATCAGGATAATATGAGTGCTATATTATTGGAGACGAATGGAAAGGCGAGCAGCTCCCGTCGGACCAAACATATTAAGGTGAAATATTTTTACATCAAGGAAAAGGTTGACAGGGGAGAGATTGCGGTCGAGCATTGTCCGATGGGGCAAATGTGGACCGACATCAATACAAAACCGAAACAAGGGGCAGTGTTCCGCGAATTCAGGGGACATGTGATGGGAATTCCAGCCGACTACAATGACAATAAATACCAGGGTAAGATCAAATCTAAACCCCCTATTAGTTCGATGCTCCCCGTTCCCCCGGCAGAGCACCAAAGGAGTGTGTTGGAGAAAATGAAACAGACCAAACCCTGACCAGGGACAGACTCGCAAAGTCAGGAGTGCAAGCACCAATCAAAATAGTTGATGGGCGAGAATGGAGTCCTGGAGTGTATCGTAACCTCCGATTGTTACGGCAATCCCTGGAGATAGCATGGGAGAAGGCTTTCATTAGAACCTCTCACTTTTAATTATTAATCTTCGTTTACTAAGTTATACGAGCACTCGCACCATCTCGCGCGCACCGGATGGGAATATGGGTTGCATCAACAACGACGATGTAGTCGTCGTCGGCGGCAATCTCTCGATCAAATCGTACCAACAAAATCCGCCTTGCCTTCCCCCCCTTCCCCCTCCTCCTTGCCGTATTTGGCATCGGCAGTCTCCTCGGATCCGTCACGATGCCTCCTCATTAAGGAACAGAGCGTACGGCTCGGTCAAGCCGGTCGTTGGGCGGCAATTGCCGTCCTCCCCATTTGTTTACGTCGCCGTGTGTCATCCCTCGGCCTTGATCGTGTTATCGCCTCCGCCGCTCTCTCTCGCTCCCCTCAACCCCGTGATGGGCACTCGCCCTCTCTTGACCCATGCGTCCTCCCCTCGAATCGACGATGAACAACCGGACCTGATGCTCGTCTTCCTCCTCCTCCTCCCTCCCCCCATACCACCCCTGCATCAATTCCCTGTTGCAGCTGAATGTCCTCAATTGCAAAAACTCCGGATGCATGAATTCATACATAACTCCGGTATGTTTTCGACGGTTCCCGCCAGAAAAAATGATATTCATGCATACTCACCATGACGGCCGCCTGTGGTGCCAAAACGATGAGATACTACAATGTCAAGATGATTTGGTGGTTCAATAATCATTAATAACATTATCATAACGATGGGACTAAGCCTAGTCTATTAAATAAACCCATCGGATCTATCCCAGTTCCTAATTTAGGGCTCTAATTACCGACCCGAATCTCGCCCGAAGGCGAAGAGCACATCATCAGACTTAGATATTGCCACCGCTGTGTGTCATCGCCACAATACTCCCCTCCCTCTGCCGGTGTGCATCTTTGTCAGTATTTGCTTCATCTTTGTTGTCATCGTCGACCCTCCCACCCCTCATTCCTTGTCCTCTTCCTTTCTAATTCTCCACCCTTTTTACTTTTTATCTTCATCGTCATTATCCACCCATCATCTTAATTGTCACCATCTTCTCATCGCCATCATTGATAGTGTGGGTTTTCGGCCAGGTAGGCTTTTTAGGCTTTTAAAGCCTAATTAGGCTTTGTTTGCAAGTGGTTTTCTCGGCCGGCCAACATGTTCACAACGATCGTCCGACTATGTGATGTTCTCTGTGATGTGGCTGAGCGGGAGTAACTTGGCGGTTGGCGGTTTGATGGACGGTTGCAATGATATAATCATCAAAAATAGGACCATCGTTGATTTGTTGTGGTTGTAAAATCATAAAAACTCAACCACCCACCCGTTGCCAATTTTCCTATGTAGGAACTCATAGCATGCATATGACATTTTTCCATCTCATAACATAATTTGACAATGGTGACCACCCACCAGAAGCTTGGTGGGGTAGGAGCCATAGGGAGGGCAAAGATGAATTGCCTTTACCCCTCCCAAACACTCCGTGACCGGTACGGTGTAGGGTGTGATTGAGATTTCATTGATGGCCTTTGCATTATTCGTGCAGACTCAGGAAAAGTGTCGAGGGGGGGGCACATCGTGAATCGATACCACTTGAGCCATCCCAACTTCCCGGATCAGGAGTTCATGGTTGCCCGGCGCATGTTCACCATCCTTCAAGAAGATGAAACTCCATTTGATGATGAGTTGCCGCCTCCTATCATGGAGATTGTGAATGAGGCAGATGAGATGACTGCTCCAAAGCAGGTTGAGATGCAAACGCCAGTGGGAAGGGGATTGGACCGGGAGGAGATTGCTGATCTCCAAACTCAGGGGTTCACAATTGACGATGACAATGAGCCAGTTGAGGAGAATGCGGGTCCCACTGGTCCTATTCCAACAGGCAACAGGGACATGGATAAGGCCAGCTTTTTGCCCAAGGAAGAGTGCCGGGCACACACACACGAATGGGAAATGGCATCATCATCTGTGGGCTGAAGTAGCCGAGACAAATGAACTTAAGCTCTTTCTCATGTGCTTCCCAGTGAAGTATATAAAGAGCGTCATCCTTTCTGAGACCAACAAGCACCTGCAGGTGCCCATGACCATGCAGGAGTTCTTTGTTTTTCTAGGATGCCTCTTTTTCATGGCATGTCATCAAGGTGTTGAGAATTGTGATTCTTGGTGGTCAACAAAGCCGAAAACACCAAATTAGGGTGCCCCCTTTCGACTGAATGAACAATGGATAGTGGCTTCTGTGTTTCAAATGGGATTGTGGAGATGTATGATAAGTTGGGGGTGTTTGGGCAAGCACTAATCAAAAAGCACGGCGCAAATTGGCCAAAGGGTGTGCCTGGGGATCAAATCGGCGAGCACTTTGCAGACAAGCCTATTGGATACTGTGAAACACTGTGCATTGAAATGGAAGGTAGGCAGATGTTTATTCACTGCATGAAGGAAGAAAAATATGTCACAAAGTTTATGTCGACCTTCGGTGTCTTGGACGAGGTGCCAACACATAAGACGAGGAGGACAACAGCAGGTGGGGTGGTGACAGAGTTTTGCTATCCGGAACCGGTTAGTTGTCACAACCAATCAAAGCATTGGGTTGATAATCACAATCAATATAGACATGCCCCGATTGAACTCGCGGAGAGTTTGAAGACAAAGTGGTGGCCACATCAACAGTTTGCATACTTTCTTGCAATATTGGAGGCTAATGCGGCAAATTCAAAGGGCCGAGCAAAGGGGGAACAGGCTGATCCTCAGCTTCGGTTTTGGAAAGTGATGGCTATGCTCAGGTTGGAGAGCACAATGGATGATGATGGGAACATAGTAAGGCCAGTGCATCATTCTTTGAGGACCCGGGCTGCCCAAGTGGTCGAACATGACTTGAAAATGAGGCCAGTTCACACAGGAATATGGATGGGACATTATTGGGTGAGAACAAGCCAAAAGTACCAGAAACTTCAATGTTATAATGGCTGCAACCCCCAAATGAGAGTGCACACTTATTGCTCATGTAATAAGAGTGTCCCGATGTGTTCTAGCTGCCATGTAAGTCATATCTTGTCATTGTAAACATAAGTCAAAAATGGAGCCTAATTACTGTCGTATATGCGGCTTTAGCAATTAAAAACATCACAGTTTGAGAAAGGGAGTACTCTAATTTTCTTGTGATTTTAGGTTTGGCAAAAAAATAGTTTTGAGTACGATTCCTCTGTGAACCTGGTCTAATTCTTTTTTTTGGTCCCCGAGGTCAATGCCATAGATGTTCCTACGTTCATGCTTGTGTAGCCGGGCCCACATGATACATCCTAAACACAACCGAGCCCACAACTTGGAATGCCTCCATTTTCCTACGATGAAACAGCACATCTATTGCAGGAGCGGCATCTCATCTTCCCGTCACGTCGACCGGATTGCAAGTTGTTCCTCCAAGCGCAATCAGTACTTGGTCCAAGAGAAGATCAGAATCCTCCGTGTCATTGAGACCATGGTTGAACAACACCGCGTCACTTACGCTGAAGCCGCATCTGCTGTGACAATTGACCAGTTGATGATTTCTTGTTGGAGAAAACAAGAGGGAGCATTTGGTTCTGTAAAGAGGCCCGATATGCTACATCTAGGTTCTGGACCCCGTAGCAGCCTATTGGACATTGAATTCGACTTACTGGAATTCATTGAAACTTGGCGCAAGAAGGGCCTTCCAGTGAATCGCATAGCGCTTATGCGAAAGGCCCAAATGTTGCTGCCCCAGTTAGAAACCAAGTCGGTTGCAGCGATGAAGATGTCGATCTCCCGCTTCATGAAGAAGCATCGACTTATTCATCGCATGGCGACCCACAAGGCACAATGTCACCCAAGTGAGGTAGAAGCCAAGGCACTCCAATTCCTTGCATACATTTGCCCAATTCTCATCGAACCAAACCGTGATCCCAATTTTATCTACAACATGGATCAGACTCCGGTTCAGATGGCAATGAACTACAAAGTGACGATCGACAAAGTTGGCGCACGTTCGGTAAGTCTGCGTACCTCTGCATCTGAAACGAAGCGTGTGACAGTGGCTGTCACTCTGACTGCTTTGGGCCGGCGCGTGAAACCGATGGTCGTGTTCAAAGGTAAGTGAAAAGTATCATATTTCTATTCGTCAAACATCAACTCACCTGATCCTATCTTCCTCTCATTGTTCACAGGAACACCTGATAGGCATATCGCGAAACGCGAGCTACCGTCTCTTCAGGAGGACCTCGTCTATGCCTGCCAGAAAAAGGCATGGTTTGACGAGGCAGTCATGATCAAGTAGATTGACGATGTCCTCGCACCTGATGTTAGGACCGCGCCCGCAGGAGTCGTACTAATCATCTTCCTTGACTCCTTCTCGATGCACCTGAAGGGCTCTGTTGTGAACAAGATCCAGGATCTTGGAGTACAGGTAGAGTTTATTCCACCCGGATGCACCGGTCTCCTCCAGCCGGTCGATGTCGGCTTTAACAAGGCATTCAAGGCCAAGTTGAGGACAGAGTACAACGGTTGGCTTCTCGAGCAGAACCCCGACCTGCCAATCCCTGGCACCACTCGTCGTGACGTGTCCAATTGGATCATTGCTGCGGAGAAAGCTGTTACCAACAAGACCATCAAGAATTCATGGAGGAAGACAGGGTACGCCTACTTTGGAGTGTTTTCCCCCGATGGCGAAGAATTCATAGGAGACGGCGCAATAGTAGGCAACGACCCCTACGATGAGCGTGACCCTGACGAGCCTGACTCCGAGGTCGATGACAATACGTACGAGGACGCCGTTGACGCCGACGAGGAGGGGATGGGGTAAGATGGGAGCAGGGGGGGCTTTATATTTATTATTTCATACATTTTGATAATAATATTAATTAATGATTATCAATTACAAAGATGTTATCATATCATTTATTTTTATAATATTACAGAGAACAGACGGGAGCATTCCCAAGGATCTTTGCAACACAGCACCCAAGGTTGCGGTGGCGCTTCTGGTGCTTTGTTATGTTGACCGATTGAGGCGAATAAACCTCAACCACGCGAGCGCACATCCCGTTGTAATCGTCCGCCCGATGAATGGGGAGATGCCAAGGCAAATATCCAACCTTCCACGTCATCACACCGTCGCCAACGAGATAAGCAACGAGACAGTCCTCCTCATCGCCCGTGGTCGGAGAGATGTACATTTCCCTGCGGATACGTACCTTACTCCCCGGGACAAGCTGCACGCCACATACTTCATGGGCATGGCATGACCTCCCATTTTCATTGGTCTCTGTCCCCACAATGTCGATCATTGTCCCCTGCAAGCGCTCAATGAGGAGGGCACGATCCACGACCGGACGGGGAATAACAGCAACACGAGCCTCGGACGCTGCTCAGACAATGTCGTGCTGCTCAGTGCGCATCACGTACGTCGTCCGGGCGGTAGCTGCCGGAGCGCTGCCCGCCAGAATCTCATACCGGTGAGGATTCTCGGCACAACAGTATGAACAGGGGAGCTGCTCCCTTCCTCGGTTGGTGGTGGCACAGTCCCCGCACTCCCACGCGATCTGGCAGAGCGACGATGGCATTTTGATGTTATCAAGGGGTGTTTGTGCGTGTGTTTGTTAGGTGAAAAAAAAACACTAACAAAAACATACATTGTTGTGATATCGGGTGGCCGGTGATATCTTTTGAACCACCTGTGCTCCAACTCGGGACTCATCTTTGCGCAGGAATATCTGTCAAATCAAACAAGTGACCATGGCCTATGTACGCCTTTCGCGTAAAATTGCTTATTTCACATTATGCTTATGCCGTGTATCCGACGGTAAGCCATTTGTAGCCAAAATTTCGGCTACAGGCCGATAAAGAGATATGTCCAGTCCCTATCTTCGATTCTATTCCCACGTACAATTTAGAAGAAGTGCTTTATTTAGGCAGTCGTGCATTTTTTTAGTTGTTACCGGTGTACATTATTGTCTTGTCCTTGAGATTGAGATCTGGGATGAATGGATGCTCATCCAATCTTGTGCCTTGGCCTCATTGATGGTCATTCGCATGAGGTCCACAAAAGAACTAGCACGGGATGCCCGGTTCTGGTTCATGATAATCTGCATGCCTTTGGAAGGCACAGCCGCAGAGATGTTGGACACTGTAATGGCGTAAATATCGATGCTTCCACGCACATGGAATAACATTAGCTTGATGAGACATTTTTTAGCCTCGGCTTCTTTATTGATGTCACCTGGCAACTGTAGTGTCATAATATTCTCAGAAGGAAGGACAGTTGAGGAGGGTACACTCGATTCAGGTACAAAGAATTTCTTGAGAAAGAGTGCAGCTGCCGGAAAATCGGTGGTCGGAATGATGGTCATGGATCCGAAGGGACCAATTGACTTGGAGAGTGGAAGGGAATTATCGTGCCTGTTAGGGTCAAGATATTTCTTGTAAAGCTCTATCTCTGGTGTTTCTTCGTTGTTGATCTTGTCGAGGATAGTAGAAATATCATCGCACTTGTCTATGGCATCCTTGGCGGTTTCTGCCCAAAGTTCGTATCCTACGCCCATACGAGCGAGTTGGAGCATGACT